>PYHW01009782.1:845709-861631 GCA_013186435.1 Turdus rufiventris | reverse complement strand
CTCTCCTGGAGTCACATCACACCTTTCAAAGGCACTCCCAGAGGTGCAGGATTTTAATAGAGGGGTGTTTTTTTTGACCTTTTTTTTGCAAATAAACAAGTGAACACACAGCAGTGAACACACTCCTGCAGAAAGATCTGAAGGGAGGAAGTGCCAGCTCAGTTTGCTGCCCAGAGAGGAGAATCTTGAATGAGATTTTCTCCTCTGACTCAGTTATTCTGTGTGAGACTGGAGAATTTCTGTCCAGTTCAGCTGCTGGAAATTCTCTGGAAATTCTCTCCTGAGCCTGCACCATCAGGAATTTTTTAAAAATATTTTTTATTGTGATTCCCAGCAGGCCATAGGTTTATTTCTATTTTATTCTTTCCAAATTCCTACTTGACAGGACAAAGGGAATGGTCATTTCAAAGGTGATGGTCAGAGACCACCCAGGAATTTCACTTCCATCATGGTGACTTTAAAGTTCCAGCTTTAAAAAATTCCCTGACTTTCATCATGACAGCAAACCGAGCTGTCAAACGTGAGAAAAAACCCTCTGGGAGAAGCAGAGAAGCTTTTTTTATTTCCCCTTTTTCATTCCCATCTCAATTCTAGGAATCAAGTGCGTCATGTGGATCGATAGCAGGTGGAGATGGCTCAGCCAGGATATAAAAAGCAGCCGAGGCTCTCCCAGCTCGGGTGTCACTGGCAGGGAAACGGTGACAGCGCTCACAGCTTTGTCCCCTGGACAGCTCAGGGTGAGAACAGAGTTTAAATCAGAGTTTTTGGGTAGGAAATGCATTTCCAGTCTGATTTTATTGAGGGATTTTCCTTTAGTGCCCTGTGGGACACCTCAGGCCGTCCCAGCAGGGGAAGGAGCTGCAGTAAAACCCCTGAAATGTTTGTGCTCACTTCACCTTTACACAAAGCCCAAAGGAAATGTTAAAAACTGTCCAGAAAAGTGTCAGAGCTCTTGGGGCTGCTTTGGAAGGGAGGGTGGAGGAAAAGAGGGGCTGCAGGTTTTGGGAGGGGATTTTTGGGGTGCCAGGTGCATTTTGTGCCAGCTCAGCTCCACGTGTGAGTTAAAAACAGAGCACAGGGGGTGGGTGGTGAGGAGGGATGGGAATGATGCAAAAAAAATCCAGCTCAGGTTTGAAAACCCCAGCCCCTGTAAATCCCTGCAAAAATGAGGCTGGGACAGAAGCTGGCATTTCCTGGTGGTGCAAGAGGCTGAGGAAGATCCCAGTGGCTCTGGCACAGCTTTACTGGTCCAGCTGGGGGCAGGAATAGCTCAGGGATAGCTCAGGGGTATCTCGTGGAAATCTCAGGGATATCTCAGGGGTATCTCAGGGATATCTCATGGAAATCTCAGGGATATCTCAGGGATATCTCAGGGATATCTCATGGAAATCTCAGGGATATCTCAGGGGTATCTCATGGAAATCTCAGGGATATCTCAGGGATATCTCAGGAGTATCTCAGGGCTATCTCAGGGATATTTCCTGAGCACCCACAAAGTCCCAGCCTGCCCTGCAGAGCCAGGCTCAGAGCTGGGGCTGTCCCTGCCCAGACTCAGCTCCCTCCCAGCTGTTCCACAGCTTCCCCAAATGCCCCTTCCCACCCTCAGAGGCACCAGATAAATCCCAAAGCCAGCCCTGAGGGCTCTGCAGAGGATTTGTCACCCATGGCGTGAGGCTGTGCTGGGGATTTGGTTCATAAATGGGGCCAGGTTTGATTGTTCACATTTATGTTTGAGGCTTTGATGGATCCACGAGAGTTTAGGGGCAAAATGTGACTGAGTGAAAAGAGCAGTGCTGGGCAGGCAGGAGCTGGGACAGGCTGGCCTTGGTTTTTTCGTGCTGGTTAAACACTGATCCAGCAGCAGCTGTGCTGTGGATCAGGATTAAATTGGGGAAGGGCTGTCAGAATCTGGGTCACCTGCTCCTCTGGGCTCTCCTGTTTGTGTTTCCAGCTGGCCTGACTGAGGAATGTGATGGGAGAGGTGGGAGAGCTCCTGGAGCAGGGATTCAGGAAGAATTCAGGATTTCAGAAATTATTCAGGAAGAATTCTGGAATGATTAGTGAAGAATTCAGGGATAATTCAGGAATAATTCAGGATTTCAGGTAGGAGCA
This sequence comes from Turdus rufiventris, assembly GCA_013186435.1. Lineage (NCBI taxonomy): Eukaryota > Metazoa > Chordata > Aves > Passeriformes > Turdidae > Turdus > Turdus rufiventris. The sequence goes on along the minus strand of PYHW01009782.1, from coordinate 859,519 downwards.
CTCAGGGCATTCCCAGCGCTGACAGCTCAGCTCAGCTGTCACAGCAGTGTCACCCTGACCCTCTGAGGTCCCCAGTTCTGCTTTTCCCATCCCCAGGATGACAATGGGGGCTCTGAGGTGGGGGTGGGACAGAGCAACCCAGGGGTGTCCCTGTGTCACCTCTGCTGGCTGCCCTGGCTGTGTCCCTGCCCCTCCCTGGCCCTGCTCCTGTGAGATGTCCCCAGCTCTGTCCCTTCCCAGTGATTTAACCCTCAGGGCTGGGGATGAGCCAGGGAAAGGCCAGGCTGAGCCCTTCAGGGCAGGCTGGCACTGATGGAGGCTTCTGGAGGTGCTGCCTGCCCTGGGGGGCTCTGCCCTGATCTGATTTGGGGCAGCTCAAAGGGCTGAGTGACAGCACAACATCTGCAGAGAGATCCTGGCTGTGCTGAGAATCAGAAACTGGGGGGAACCCAGTGTCCTACATCATCCTACACAGCTCTGAGATGTCACCAAATGACCCAACAGTGACACCAGGCTGAGCTCCAGCCTGCCCCGAGCCACCAGAGCTCCCTGAGGCCACACTCAGCTCTGACCTGTGCTCCTAACAAATCATTTCCTCTCTCTGAGAGGCCTCTGCAGCCCTGGCACTGCAGTTTATTCCCTACCATCCTAACAAAGCCTGATCCAGCAGGTGCACAAGTCCTTTTAACCTGTAGGGAGGTGGCAGCTGGTCCCTTCTGTGACCCCAGTGCCACCAGCACCGCTCTCTGCTGCCTCCAGGACTCTCACCAAGGGATGATTGCAGGCTAGAATTCCTCCTGTTGTACTTCAGAGCTGTGCAGGATGAGGTGGAAGAGCCCTGAGCAGGTTTAGGAAAGCTCTGGGAGGCTGTGAAGGCTGAGGTGGGTTTGCCAAGGGCCGTGCACACAGAGACTCCCCTGGGATTTGGGATTTCCCTGGGATTTAGGATTTCCCTGGATGCTGCAGCTCTGTCCAGAGTCCCTGTGTGGCACAGGAGGTGTCCCCAGGGCCACCAGGGGAAGCAGCCCCAGATCTGCAGAGGTGACCTCGCTCCTCCCTGCCAGCTAAAAATGACAATTCCAGCCTTGTCCCTGTGCCCAGGGAGCTCAGCCTGGAGCCCCCAAAGCCCAGAGACAACCAGCACTGAGGGCTGGCATTGCTCCACTCTGGGCCCGTGTTCCTTCAGCTCTCACCAAGAAATTTTGGGGATTTTTTTTTCCTTCCTGGACAACCCTGAGACATTAATTCCCTTCCTCAATGCCCCTCCTTTCCCATCCCTGATACCTGGCAGGTTTTTTTTTTATAATCCCATAATTGTTGTTTGCTGTGTTCCAGCCTGGCCAGAGCCTTCTCCATCTGTGTTTAGGGTTTGTGGCTGGGGCACAAACAGCAGCACAAACAGCTCACAAACACCTCACAAACAGCAGCACAAACAGCTCACAAACACCTCACAAGCAGCTGCTGTCCCTGTCTGGGCACTGGGGTGAGCTGGCTGCCCCCCAAACACGGGGAGGGGACAGGGACAAGGCAGCTCCCTGGGCAGGGGGAGCTGGGGGCTCTCCAAGGAGGAGAATTTTGGGTTTTTATGTGGATTGAGCACTGCCCTGTGTGCAGTGTGAAAGGAGGGAAAGGGAAGATGGAATCTGAGTGGATCTGTGGGAGATTTGTCATTTCAGGGATCTCGTGATGAGCCTGAGCTGGAAACTCAAGGAAAAAACATCTCACACCAGCACCAGCAAATTGTTTCATTTTCTCCTGACCCAGGGCAAACTGAAAGTGCACTGAGGGCATTTCTGAACGTTTCTAGATGATCAAACCCCCCCTGGCAGCAGCAGCAGGGGCTCAGTGCCACCAGTAAAGAGCCATGGCCAGGTACTGGTGATACTGGGTGAGAAAATGCAGTGTGAGCCTGGTGCTGGGCAGCTCCTGTGCCACAGGACAGGGCTGATGGCTGCAAAGCCACAACAATTTGGGCTGAGCTCCCCAGGCTGGGTTTAAATATAGTGCAGACAGGGTGGGGGTGACCCTTTCCTCAGGTCAGGACAGATCAACTTCACCTCAAGGTGACTGAAAAAATTATTTTGGGCTGCAGAGAACCCTGTCCTGATTCCAGTGGCTGCCAGGGAGAAGCTGGGTTTGTTTTGCTCTCATCCAATCCCTCCCTGAATTATCTGCTCTGCCTCAGCTGCATTTCCTGACAGGTGAAGTCTTTGGCTGGAAATTATTCTTAGGCCTTTCCCAGCTGGGATGTTGTTTCTGCAGCCATCTCGAACAGGCTGGTGCTCCACATTCACAACAGCAAATTCCCAGCAAATTCCTCTGTCTCTCTCCTTATTTCGGTAAAATGGAACACAGGAGTTCTGATGAGGCTGATTCTAATGAACAAACAGGAAATAAAAAGCTGCTCCATTAGTCACCTGGTGTTCCAGGGAAGAATAAAGCAGAAATGTTCCTGCTCTCTCCTCCATGCACCTTCTGTTGTGTTCCTGCTCCTGCAGGATTTTTCAGCATCTTTGATATTTTCCCTGGCACACAGGAGGTAAAATTGCTGAGATGGAGCCTTTACCATAATTAAACAAGGTTCCTGTTCTTGTGAGAGCTCATTCCTACACAGTTCCTGGGTGAGGACCCAGAGCAGGCTGTTACTCTGATGGGAATGTTTTATTTTTCTCCTCTTGTGGGACAGAACACGAGTCTGGCTGAGGTGAGGGGTTTGCACTGTGCCAATGTTTCCCTCCTGCCTGCAGAGAACTGCTGGGATTCTCAGTAGGGCTCCTGTGCATCCCTGAGTGTGACTTCATTCAGATAATGAATGTAGGAATGTGGAAATAAAACCAGACCTGCAATCAGAGTGTGATGATGGCCCCAAATCTGAGCTTTGGGGCAACAAAAATCCCATTTCCATTTTCCTCTGCCCTGCCCTTCCCCCCTGGCTGCACAGGGGGTTTGGGAACCCCTTTTATTGCACTTTAACCCCTGAAATTCTCTGCAGGGAATCAGTCCCAGCAGGGGTTGTTTCCCTGCCTGCACCCAGCAGAGTTCTGTGCCTGCTGCTCAGCTGGGGCTGCCCACACAGGGATGCTCAGGGGTACAGAGCTGCTCTGCTGCAGGGAACAAGGCTGCCTCCATTTCCTTCTCCTACTCCCCTTTTTTTTCTTCTCCCTTTTTCCGCTTCTTTCTCCCTTTTTTCCCTTCTTTCTCCCTTTCTTTTCTCTTCTTTCTTCTCTTCTTTCTCCCTTTTTTTTTTCTTCTCCTTTTTTTTCTTCTCCCTTTTTTTTCTTCTCCCTTTTTTTTTTCTCCCTTTTTTCCCTTCTTTCTCCCCTTTTTTCCCCCCTTCTCCCCATTTTTTCTCTTCCTCCTTATTCCCCCTCTCTGTTCTCCTTCTCCCTATCCCTTCTCCCTCCATTTCCTTCCTTTTCCTTCTTCCTTTCCCCTCCTTTTCTTTCCTTTTTCCTTCCTTTCCTTCCTCCCTCTGCCTTCTCCTTTCCCTCTCTGCCTTTTTTCCCCTCCCCATCCCCTCTGTGTTTGCTCTGCCCTGAGTCTCTTTCCCTGCTCTCTGCTCCCTGCCCAAACCCGCAGCTGGATCCATTCTGGGACTCAGAGAGGATTTCTGGAGTGCAATTCCAGCCCTGGCTCCATCCCACAGCCAGATCCAGGAGCATTTTCTGCTCTCAGGCTGGAATAAACACCAAAGCTCTGTAAAAGATGCTCTGTAAAAGATCGGGCCAAACTCCTTTGCCCTCAGTGTTATCCATCACTTTGCTTCCTCACAGAAAGGTGGATATTAAATTCTATTTTTCTTACGCCCATAAAAAAAAAAAAGTAATTTTCTTTAAATTATTTCTTCCAGAGCTGCTAAAAAAACAAGAATCATAATGCAGCAGGACCCCCATTTCCCCAGTAATTACACTCTGCCTCCCAACCCCTCCAACAGCAATTTCTCAATTTATTTGGCTTCAGTCTGGAGCTGCAGGCACGGGCAGAGCTGGGCTCTTATTATTGCACAGACAAAATTGTCCTTAAAATGTAATTAAACATTTACCTTGAAGACAATGCTTTGTCTTCTTTAAGAAGCATAACATCTTAATTTAAGCTAATCTGGAAAACCTTCTATTTCCAAGCTTTTACCTCCAAGACAATGTTATGCTCAACACAGAGCAAAACAAAAAGATTTCCTAATTTAACCTAATTAAAAGATAAGCCTCCAACTTTTCCTCTGTGCTGCCTGGAACGAGGAGCTGGGAATTGCTCAGAAATATCTGGTTTGTCATCCCTCTGCTCTGCTCTCTGCTGTCCATTTGTATTTTTTATCCTCCTTGATGCCCCCAAATCCTCTTAGGAAGCAAAACCACCCAACCTTTCCCATCCTGAGAAGATCAAGGCACCACCACTGGAACTGAGAGCTTTGGGGTTTTTTTTGGGTTGGTTTGGGGTTGGTTTTGGTTTTTTTTAACGAGACAAACTGCAGCCTGGCTGCTGTGTGAGGTTTCCCAGGGGAGAGGGGATCTCAGGAAGGTGGAAGGATTATTTCTGCTTGCTGCTGGTCCCTGCCAAAATCCATCCCTGCTCCCAGGAGTGGATGTGGCAGCTGCCTTTGGCTCTCTCCTGGTCCTGAGCACAACCAGAATTTATTTTGTGAGCTGCTCCACAGCCCCATCCCTCCCTCCTCTTCCTCACCATGCCTCGGGTTTGAACTTTTCTATTTTTCACATTTTCTGCTGCCTGGGAACTCTGGAATTTCACATTGGGTGTGGGTAAGTTCTCTTCACAGGGGAGTTAGACTAAACAATCCTTTTCCAGCTAGGAAATCAAGGACAATTGTTAAAAATAAAAAAGCAGAAACAACGGCCAAGGGAAGGGGGAAAGCCAAGGGGCTGAGACTTCACAGCCTGAGCTGTAATTGGACAATTAACCCCAATATGTTGATGAACCAAAAGTTATAAAAGTGTAAAAACTCATGACTGGGATCCATCCTGGCTTTGATTTGGGTGTGGGTTGAATCCTGGCATTTCCCATAGTATATATATTTGAATTTATTTTGAAATTATTTTTAATAAATACCTATTTTATTCCTTTTAACTCTGTTCCAGATCAGCCTGGCCTGGGGTCAAGCTCAGCTCCCCAGTCCCATTGAGCTGCCTTCTTTACACCCCTAAAAGCAGATTTCAGGAAAAAATGTCAATATTGGGGGGTGTCTGTGGTTCTCAGGCAGCCCCAGCAGTCAGCACAGGTATTTGTCCATGGATGTTGTGCAGGAGGCACACACAAATAGAGTTTATTTCTTTCCCCTCAGCTCCTTTCCTACAAAATGTTCCCATTTATCTCTCCCAAGTTTAGGCACGGCAGTTCTTTGGTGGTTCATCCTTTCCTGGGAACCTCATCCTGTCCCTTTCCACCCATCCACTTATTCCTGAGGGCCTTCAGACGCTTCCTCCTTTTTATTGCTAATTCTGCAGGAGGTTTTGAGGGCATTTTTTTAACACTTATAGGCAGAAAGCCTGACTGCTCATCTCCCCCTGTGGTACAGTTATTTCACAGGCTCACTCGAATGTACCGGGTGATAATTGAAGCTTTAAGGGTACGGAGCCCCTCATGGGGGATGTGAGGGAAAATCGGGCCCCCAGAGCCCTCACGGTTCGGGAACACCAAGAGCGGTGACAACACCGCCGAACCAACCGAGCCGAGCCCTCACGGCTCGGGAACACCGGGAGCGGTGATAATAATGCCGAACCGACCCGGTCGAGCCCTCACAGTTCAGGAGCACCGGGAGCGGTGATAATAACACCGAACCAACCCGGCCGAGCCCTCACGGTCTCTGGAACTAGCGCGCGCCCGCAGCCTCATTTTAAAGTACCGCCGCCCCCCTCTCCGCCAATCACAGCGCGGACCGGGCGTTCCTCGCGGCCAATGGGAGGCCGTGGCTAGTGGAAAGGGGCGGGGCCATCCCTTCCCGAGCTCGAGCCGCGCAACTGTGGTAAACAAGGGGGCGGAGCCCGCTGCTTCCCTGGCACGGGCAGCAGCCAATGGGCGCTCGCAGGGTGGGACAACCAGCCAATAGCGAGCGAGGGCGGACAAAGCGGTGCGCGCTGATTGGCTGGCGCGGCGGCGGAGTGACCGTTGGCGGGAGGGGGCGCGGCGCGGGCGGGCCCGGGCGCTGTCGCAGTGAGCGGCGGCGCGGGCGGGGCTCCGTGAGGGCAGCGGGCAGCACCGCCCCGCCGGTCCCCGCGCCCGGCACGGGGGCGGCTAAAACACAGCCTCGCAAAGGAGCTGGGTGCAGTTCGGTGCTTCCCTGCTGGATGCTCGGGTGGGCAGGGGCAGGAGCTGTGTCCTGGAGAGCGCAGCATCTTCCCTAATTGAGCGGGCACCCCTGAGCGCTGGCAGCAGCGAGGGGTTTGGGGATGAGCGGGCAGGACTGAGAAGATTTTGCTCGGGAGAGGCTTGGATGTGTCCGAGGGGTGAGTAGCGAGCGCTGGGGTAGCGGCTGTGAGCGCTCGGGGGCAGCGCTGGAGCCCTGTGGGGGGCTTCGAGCCGGGCCCTGCGAGTTCAGCTCCGTCCCTTTAGCGAGGAGACGGTTCGGGGGGCGTGGATAACACGAAATCTGGGAGAAATTTACCGGGATCTATTAGGCAAACCCCAAACCCGTACCCGTATATTTTTTTTTTTTTTTGGCCTCAAGAAGCTCAGCCCGAGCCGAGCTTTCCGCATGGCTGGGTTTGCAGCCCCACGGTCCCAGCCGGGCCAAGGCAGCTCCGGGCAGGGCAGCATCGTCCCTGCCTGCCTGCGCTGTGCCCGGGCACCGAAACCTCCCCGGGCACCGAGCCCCCTTTCCCGGGTGTCCCAAACCTCGTCCCTCCCGGTTCTCCCCTTATCCCAGCACAGCCCGGCATCCCGGCGCTGGAGGGGAGCTGATGCAGAGCCGGGAGCTGCTCTCACACCGGGCAGTTGATGCCCATCCCGGCCAGAGCGAACCGAGCCGGTGCCGCTGGAGGGTGGCACGGAGGGTGGGGGACCGTCCGCATCCCCGGCGGTGCTGAGTGACCGCGCTCTTGTCTCTCGGTGCCGCAGCATGAACCCACCGCCGCCGGGACAGACGGGCTCGCAGCGCCCCTGAGGCAGCCCCGGAGCTCCGTGCGGCCGGGAGCCCGCAGCGCTCGCAGCCAGCCCAGCCCAGCCCAGCCCCGCCGGGATGCGCTCGCCGCCTTCATGCGGGCAGCGGGGACGCTGAAGCCCCGCTCCGCCTGGCCCGGAGCCCCCCAGGTGCGGTGCCCGGTGAGGGCGGCCGGTGCTGCCCAGGGCTGAGCCTTCGGCCGCGGGAGGCAGCGGCGGCCCCCGGCGTGGCGGCGGGGCCACCGCGATCCCCTGCCCCATGGTGGTGCTGCGGAAGCTGCCGGGCATGCCGGGCTGGCCGGCGGCGCTGGGGCTGCGGCTGCCTCAGAAGTTCCTGTTCCTGCTCTTCCTCTCGGGCCTGCTCACGCTCTGCTTCGGGGCCCTGTTCCTCCTGCCCGATTCATCCCGCTTCAAGCGCCTCTTCCTACCCCGCCGGGCCACCGCCTCCGCCTCCTCTTCATCCTCCGCCTCCTCGTCGTCCGCCTCCTCCTCCTCCTCCTCCACCCGCGACACGGAGCTGCCCCGCAGCCCGCCCGCCGCCGCCGAGCCCCGGCACGCCAGCCCCGCCGCCCCGCGCCGCCTGCGGGAGAAGCTCCGCACGGCCGCCCGCATGGCCGGGCCGAACCGCACCGCGCCCGGGCCCCGGCAGGGCGGGGAGAGCCGGGCCCAGCCCGCGGGCAGCGAGCCCCCGGCCCGGGACAAGCGCGCTCCGTTCCGCTTCGACTACGAGCGGTTCCGCCGCAGCCTCCGGCACCCGGTGCGCGGCGGGCGGCGCGGAGAGGACCCCGAGACCCGCGGCCGCAGGATGAAGATCAAAGAGGTGGGTGAGGAGCGCAGGCAGCGCTCCCGGCCGTGTGTCCGCTCGGGGATGCTGCTCCTCCCTGCATGGATCCGCTGGGGCAGCGCTGGCCTCGGCTCGGTGCTCACATCCCCCTCAGGCTTCATCTCTCAGTCAGGCATCACCTCAGGTGTGTGTCACCTCAGCCAGTCCATACAGCCATGTGTCCATCAGGGATCACAGCTGTGTGTCACCTCAGCCAGTCCTTACAGCCATGTCCCCATCAGACACCCCCTCACAAGTGTGTGTCACCTCAGTCCATACAGCCATGTGTCCATCAAACATCCCCTCACAGGTGTCTGTCCCCTCAGTCCTCACCTGCCATCAGCAGCCACATCTGCCCCTCAGTCAACCCTTGCCTCTCTTATGGCCATGAACCCCCTCAGATTTTGGGGCCATGTCCCTCTCAGCCCTCACATTTGGGTGTCCCACAGTCAGACATCATTGCCCCTCACAGCCATGTCCCCCTCAATCAGCTGTCACCCCTCTCACAGCCGTGTCCCCCTCAATGTCCCCACTTTCATCACCCACCCCTCACCCCCATTTCTCACAGAGCTCTCTTGGTCCTCCTTTCCCCAAGGAGGGACAGAGGAATTGGGGTGTCCCTGTCACTGAGCACCCAGGGCTGGCTGCTGGGCTGTCACTGGAATTAGTGAAATGTGAATTCAGAGGGAAAAAAGGGTTATAAAGAGGAAAAACCTCGCTCAGTGGGAGATGGCTTTGCTTGTGCAAGTCTCCATCCCTGGGGGAGTCAGGCTGCACAAAACCCAGGAGATGCCAGAGCTTGGCTGCTCCAGGGGATGGAGAGGATGTAGGAATGGGGGGCAGCAGGAGGCTCTGTTCCTGTGGGGTGGCACTGGATTGTCCCCGTGCTGGGAGGTGACAGTGCAGCCCATGCAGGAGCACAGAGCAGGCTGTGACCCACTCAGCCAGGTCTGTGTGGCATCCCAGTGTGGCTCTCACGTCCTTTGCCATGATGGATAACCAGCTTGAAGGGGATTCTGCTCTGGAAGAGGTGCCAATAAGTAAAAAGCTCAGATTTAATTAAGCAGAGGAGATATTTCCTGGGTCTGTGCTCTCACAGAGGTGCAGGCATCCAGGAACAGCACTGCCCTGGCTGGAAGAGAGAATCAAGTCAGGGAATCACAACACACTGAGGGCTTTCATCCTCTCCAACTTGCATCTGAAAAACAGTTTTAAAATCTGCCCTGCTGTATCTTTGTCAGGCACTAAAACAATTCCAGTTCCTCAGGCAGGCACAGCACACCCAGGGGTTCCTGTGTGACCCCAGGCAGGACTGAGCCCTCCTGTCCTACTGCAGAGCGTTTGGAACATTCCAGTTTGCAGCCCTCAGCATGCCTGGATCTCTGCAGGTTCCCAGCTCCAAGGTGTGCAGGGAGCACGAGAGACCCAGCAACAACCAAGCTCCCACCCTGTGCAAACAAATCAAATTGAAAAATCAAATTTAGGGGAAGCGAGTGGCATTCAGTCCTTCATTTGGAGTTAATTATTTTTTAAATATAGCATTATTTCAAGCTGTATGGATTCAGCCCCATCTGTTTCTAACAGCCATAATCAGTGCTGGGTAGCAGAGTTAGAGTTTTCAAGGAGGAGAATCCATAAATATTAGTTTTATGCTGACAGCTAATTACTCTTCAAACAGAGCCCTTATTTCTTAAAAGTGCCTACACTTCTATTTATTCAGAGAGAGAGAAACAAATATGGTGCTGAGATATGAGGCTGAACATGCACAACAAGGGAGGGTGGTGCAGCCTGGGGAGCAGATAAGGTGTGTCTCTTTTTGTTAATCAAAACGACAAGAGGAAAACAAACCAGCAAGGTTAGAAGACAAATGCTGCATAAAAAAAGAAACAGATGGAGAAAAAAAAAAAAAAAAAAAAAAAGAATTGCAAGGAAGAAGCGATGATACAGCCTTTGGATTAGCAAACGCTGCTCACAGGGTGAGATGGCAGCAGGGCAGGTGCTGCCTGTGCTGCTGTTCTGGGTTTGCAGGAGCTGCAGGTGGTTTCCTCTCCTTCCCCCAGAGCTCTCAGTCCTGTGACTTGCTACAACCAGTCCCAAACTGGCCTTGTAGTGGAAGTTTTGCTGTTTTCTTTGCCTGCCTCAGGTCATTCTCACAGGGAGGATGGGATTTGTTGAGATTTTTTTTTTTCCCCCATCTGATAAAAGCCAGGAGGAAAAAGTTGTGCATGATCAGAGCTGCCCAGAGGTGATGCCCAGCCCAGAGAGCTGGAGCTGTGAGTTTTCCACAGGACCCTTCAGAGTGAGGAATTCCAGCCAGGAGTTCAAGCTGTCCCTTGCTTCAGTGCCATGTCCTGGCAGCTCATTTAGCCTTGCTGGGCTTTCCCTGCCTAAAAAGCAGAATTTAGAGTGGGAACTCTGTGGCCTCTCCCTTTCTTGCTGCCCTTTGCAGCTGGATCTGTGGGCTCTGTGTGTGTGCAGGTACCTTTAACCAACACAGAGCAGCCCAGGGTCACTGCACAGCTCTTTTCTTGAGAAATAAAAAAGGGAGAACTGCACTGCACAGCTAAAGGTCGTTGGTCACCTGCAGAACAGTCTGGGATCCACTGCTGTGTGTCCCCAGGGCTGGGGCACTCTGACCTTTCCAGGAAAGCTGCACAAAGGCAAATAACAGGTTGGGAAATTTTGGAAGGGATTGTTCATCTCTTCAGATGACCTCTGGAAAAAGGTGTGAGTTGTGTAATTGATCGGTCAGGCGTGGCTTTGGGGATTAGCTGGGTTTTTACATGTGCCAAATACAAATCACTGATGTTCAGGAAGGAAAAAAAAATTTAAAAAAAGAGAAGTGGTTGTGTGGTTGTAGCTGGAGAGTGACTGCAGAAATGCCACGGTGGGATTCCATATTTATTTGCTCGCAACAATTTCCAGATCAAATTGGCTCAGGGAAAAGTCAAAATTATTTCCCCTCTAAGTGCTGCCTCTGCAAACTCAGATCTGAGGAAATCAGAGTGTTCCTGCCTTGTGCATCAGAACCTCTAATAAAGACCTTGTTGGAGCTGAGCTGGCAGCTGTGCTGCTGATGGATGGAGCTGCTTTGGGCTGGCTCTCACAGGTGGGCAGACAGGCAAGAGATTTTTTAAAAGTGGTTTTGTACCAAGCAGTGCTTAAAGACAACCACTGGAACCAGCCAGAGCAGAAAGTTCATTGAATCCTTCCAGCTCAGGCGAGGGATGGGAGGAAAATGTGAGCACAGGAAGAGATTCACTCGTTTTTCTTTTCTTTTTTTGGGTGCAAAAGGCACATTTCTGTGCCTGAGGTGTGGGAATGCCTCAGGCCTGAAGCTGGCAATGTCCTCTGTCCCTCTCAAATGTGCAGTGTGCCAAATGCAGCCAGGGGCTGACACCCAAATTTATTTCCTCTGCATCGGTGAAACCCAAGCCTGTTTTTTACAGTGCAGCTCTCTCCATCCTGGCTTTTCCTCCCATCTCCGCCCCTACCTGGCTGTCCCTGTCCCCTTCTAGCCCAGCTCCAGAGTTGGATTTGCTCCCCAAAATCAGCCCCTGGGGGAGGGAGGCCCACAGCCAGTGCTCACAGTTCTGCATCACTGCACATCCAGGAGCATCAGTCTCCCAAACACCAATATCTTGCCAGTTCATCACTAAAAGTTAATCAGCAGCAATGTTATCAGGAGCTCAGGCTCTGCTGAAAGCCCCTTGCTGTTGGTTCCCTTTGTGTGGTTTGGACTGTTGGTGACCTCAGTGAAAATTGCTCATTTTTGGGGCAGAGCTGCTGCAGATTCTCCAGAATTTGTGCCCCAGCCCTGGCAGGAGCAGTCCCAGCTGTGGTTCTGGCTGTGTCTGTACAGCTGTGTGGGTGTGGGTGGTGCCCTGGGCTGGGCTCTGATTCCAGCTTGCCTAAAGCAGGGCTCAGAGCAGCTCTCAGGCTGAGCTGGGCTGTGGATCCCATTATTGCTCCTCTCTGAGCCTCTCCTCTGCACAGGCAGCAGGGTGAGGCTGTCAGAGCTCTCCCTTTGCCTGCACTGGGAACTCTGTGCTCCTGCATTTGGAGAAAATGCCTTTTCTAGCTGCAATCTGGGGCCAGTCCTGTAAAATCCATCCTGCTCTGGGTGCTGAGGGGAAGGAAATTCCCAGTAAAATATTTGCTGTGCTGCAGTGGAATTGCCATCTCGAAGCAGTCAGCTGTGCTGTGATCAGACTGTAATTCTTTCTGTGGGGTAGAAAACCTCTGCAAGGGAGAATTGCTCTGCAGTTTGGAGCACTGGCTGGCTCCAGCCTTGCTGGAATTTTCCTTTGCTCCACACTCCTCATGCATTTATTCCCTGACCCTGAGGAAGGGGTGCTGCAGTGTAAATCCCACAAATGGTGCATGCAGGGGGGGTTTTGCTTCAGTAGCCTCCGGTGGATTGATGCGAACAGAATTTAGACCTGACCCCGAGCCTGTTTTAGCTGTAGGGGATGCAGTTAATTGACTAAAAAGGAATTAGTTGTGTTGGTGGAGTGCAGGAGAAGCCTGGTGTGCTGAGCTCAGAGCTCGCTCTGCCCCAGCTCTCCAGGCTGAGGCCACTCTGGAATTTGGGAGTGCTCTGCAATTTGCAGTCATTTGCTCTTCCCTGCCCAAATCTAGCAGTGAAAGCACTCGTTCCACAACAACTAAATTTGATGCTAGACTGGTTTCTGAACTGCCACTTAGAGCCAGCCCTGCAGAGTGGTGATGGGGAAATGACTTTCCGGGATGGCCACAGATGTGCTGTGCTGGAGGAGCTGCACTTGGCTGCATCACTGCAGGAAATGCACTACAGGAAGTTTCCTCCTGGAAATGCTTTGGATGGGAGGCTGGCAGTAAATCCTGCTGGAACCTCCCTGCTCCCACACAGGGAGCACATCCAGGCCTTCCAATATTTACCATAAAGCAGTCACCTGCATTAAAATTCCATCTTTCCAGCCAAAATTTTTATGGACTCGTGATTAACTTTTAATCAATGATTAAATGTGCCCCTTAATGGGAGAAAGATTTTTGTGCTGTGTTCTTTCCTCTGGTTCTGTAGGCAAGGCTTTGCCAGATGAGGTTCATCCATCATGTTTGGTTTACTCTGTGATTCTGCCATTGTACAGATTGTTTATCACCTTGATGGCTTTGAATATGTTCTCCAGTATCGAAAACAATTCAGATTTTAGATGGGGCAGCTGAGAGGAGGAAGGGAAATGTACCTTGGTGCTAAATGAGAGGCTGACCTGAATGTAAAGCTGCCACAGAGCTGTCAGGAGGAGAAGGCAGCGAGGAATATTCAGTGGTGCTGGCAAGAGGAAATCTTGGTGCTGGGAGCAATCTGATTTTCAAACTGCAGGAACAGACTACATTTACATTGCCCAGAAAAATACTTTTCATGGATGCTGTGAGTGGGTTTGGCATGAGGAGCACACGCTGCCATGATTGCTGTCTTTACTCTGGGTCCCCTGGCAGTTGAGTTCATCATCTGCCAGCACATTTTGGAAGGGCTCCAGAGGAGCTGTTCTGGGCAGTGGTGTCTGTGAGCTGCACATAATGGCAGGGCTTTGTGCTCCATGGCCCCAGAGCCCAGCAGGAGCTGTGCTGCAGGGCTGGATAATAAACATCCCCTGCTTGTGGCACTCGTGGTTGCCCTGCTGCTTCAGGCAGGACATTTGGAGTTCTGTTCTGAGGGCAGGGCTGGGGAGCCAGCTGGCACCTCTGGGAAACGGGCACACGCTGCTTTTAGTGCCTGGAAATGGGAAAAAAGGGCGGCAGGAGAAGGTGGAAATGGGCAGCAGGAAAAGGGGAGAATGGGCAGCAGGAAAAGGGGAAATGAGCAGCAGGAAACGGGGAAATGAGCAGCAGGAAAAGGTG
>PYHW01009782.1:778234-805919 GCA_013186435.1 Turdus rufiventris | reverse complement strand
CCAGCCTTGTCTCTGTGTTAAACCCAGCCTTGTCAGTGCTAAGCCCAGCCTGTCTCTCTCTCCCACAGGTGATGAACATCCGCAGGGTGCTCAGCAGAGTGGAGAAGCCCCAGGGCCTTTACCCGAACTTCCTGAGCCCGGTGACCGGGAGCTGGGTGCAGCGTGGGTATCCCCTCCCCTCCCCTCTGCCTGCAGCACCCCAGCCTTGCCCCTGCCCCTGCACAGGAGATGAGCCAGGCTTTGTGCACTCACCCCCTGCCTGTGTCCAGCTGAGTGTCCCAGCCCCAGACAGGATCAGGGCTGCACTGGGGCTGGTGGCAGCAGCTCCATCCCCCAGGACTGGGGACCAGCAGAGCCCTGTGGGCTGAGACTGCAGCACTGAGAAACCACCTGGAGGGGCAGAGGGGCTTGGAGGAGCCTCAGATCCCCCTCAGATCCCCCTCAGATCCCCCTCAGATCCCCCTGGGATCCAGGGTGAATTCTCCTGTGCATTCCTGTTGCTGTTACCATGGCACCTCTGCAGGGAGCAGTGTGGGAAGGAAGGAGGAGATCAGAACGTTCTCTCCTCTCCTGTTGGGAGCCCAGCCCTGGGGATGTGGAATTAGGGAGCAATAACGAGGAAGGGGAGCTCTGGGAGCACCCAGGGCAGGGTGACAGCAGGGAAGAGGCTGTGTCCCCCTCTGCAGCAGCACAAGTTTGTCCTGTTTGTCCTGATGCCTCCTCTGCAGCTCTGCCCTGATCTCTGCTCTCTTATTGATCTGCTTGTTTTGGCTGCTGGATTGGATGCTGTCAAAGAAAAGTCTCTTTGTGCAGAGCCTGCTCTGAGCCTGTCAGTGGGTGACATTTTTTATCCAGGCAGGTTGCTCTGAGTCCTTGCATTTCCTGCTGTCCCTGTGCTTTGTTGCACTTTTTGCTGGGCTGGATCACTCCAGACCTTTCCCCCTGCTGCTTTCATGGCTCTGGTGGCAGCAGGCAGGGACAGAGCTCTGGCTGGGAGCAATCCCTGACCTTCAACTGGCAGGGCTGGTCCCAGCCAAGTGTGTGGGATGGCCACAGTGTCCTGTCAAACCAGAGCTGCTTGGTGCTGGGAGGAAACCCTCATCTCTTCTGCCACAATTCTATTTTCTGTCTGCAGATTTCACAGAGGGGCCTGTTGGTGCTGGGCATCCTCTGCTTGCTTGGGTTGGGACAGATTCCTGCCACAGGCCTGGACATTCCCTGGCTCCTGACACTCCCACAGGGATCTGACTCCACATTCCAGGGAGGGAAAACGGGGATCAGCCCCTCGTGCATCTCCAGTGCTGCTGGGGACAAAGAGCAGAGCAGGAGGCACCTGCAGGGCCAGGCTCTCGTTTCCTCTCCTGTCATTAAAGCTCTTTGCAGGAAGCTGCTTGCCTTGAAATTGCTGTGATTTTCTTAAAAGGTCTATCTTTGACCTGGCTAAATGAGCAGCTCTTGTAAATGAGGATTCACCTCTGTGAGTGCGTTTCCTCAGGGAAATGAGGGCCCAGGGCCCTGCTGAAGGCAGGGATTGATTTATGCACAGTGCCTGGGAGGCAAACACTGCCAGGGCTGCTGCCATACGGAAAACAATTGTGCAGCAGGGCTGCAGCTCTGCTGAGTTCATGAATGACACTCTGAGGATCACAGAGCTGCTCTTTAAAGGCAGGCTGTGTTTGCAAATCCTCTGCCCTGTCTCCTGGCACAGAGGGTTGCTGTTTAATCTCATTGTTTTGCCAGGGATTATTCCCTGGATCACTGGCCACAGTGTGTCAGGGATGTTTGCTCTTCAGGTCAGGACAGTGATGTGAGGCTTTTGGTTTGTGCTGCTGGGAGGATTCAGCATTTGGAAAAAGCCTTCATCTGTGTACAGGGAGAGGGGAAACAAAAATCAGAGCAGCTCTGAGCACCTGCTGCGTGTGCTGAGCTGGGAAAGGAGGGTGGGCACTGGTTAGGAGCAGGGAGGCTCAGTCCAGGGAGGGGAATTGGCCTTGCTGTCCTAAAAACGGCAGTGCTTGGCTGCTTGGAAGAGTGAGAAGCTGTAAATGCATCCAGCAGCTCCCCCAGCACAGAGCTGCAGCTGTCAGACCCATTTCACACTGCAGCTCCTGCTGAAAGGCCAGGGCAGGGGTGCTCAGAGCAGCCTCACAAATGTGATTTGTGCAGAGGAAAAGATGAGTGCACGTCCCTGTACCTGACTTGATGATTTTACTGTGCCAGCCAGCCCCAGCCTTCCCCAGGGCACAGCCAGGAGAGCTTGCACAGCTCCTGCTGGCAGCTCTGTGGGATCCAGCACCTCTCCCTCCTTTCCTGAGGCAGGGACACAGCTCCCAGGGGCTCCATCCACGTGAGATCCATCCATACCCACCACTGCCTCTGCTTTATGAGGGTGGATTTATGATGATGGCTCCATAAACAGGAAGCATCTTCACGTTGCAGTATAAATAACTTGTAAAATAAGGGCTCAGAATGCTTCTGCTAAGGGATACTAATGCTCTGCAAAATGACAGAACATTTTTCTCCTGATTGCACTTTCCACCTTTCTTCCTTTCTGAAAAGCAATGCTGCAAGCTCTCCCCAGGAAGCTGGGAAGAGGAAGGAGAGAACAAGGGCATTAAATAGGACGTGATTGTTTCCCCTTTGTGAAGCAGCTGCTCACTGTACATCATGAACCTGAAGCTCTTTTCTGCCTTTCCCACCACAGACCACGTCTCCATCGGGGGGCTGGGGGACAGCTTTTATGAATATCTCATCAAATCCTGGCTGATGTCAGACAAGAAGGACTCTGAAGCTAAAAAGATGTACGATGATGCCTTGGAGGTGAGGAGCCAGGAGCTGCTCTCTGCTTTTTGGGGGGGCACAAGTTCGTAAGAAGGTTTCAGACCTTCAGGATAAGTCTTTGGGTTTCACTCCTTTAACCCTGAGTAAGTTTTACCTACTGTCCACTCTCTTGAAATCCTGATTTTCATCCCTTTAGGCAATAGAAAAGCATTTGGTGAAAAAATCTGCAGGAGGTTTGACCTACATCGCTGAGTGGAGGGGCGGCATCCTGGATCACAAGATGGGCCACTTGGCCTGCTTCTCTGGGGGCATGATAGCCCTGGGGGCCCAGCACGAGCCACAGGACAGGAGGCAGAGGCACATGGAGCTGGCAGCAGAGATCACCAGCACCTGCCACGAGTCCTACACACGCTCAGGTACCCTGGGCAGTGCCTTGGCAGGGGGGGCTGTGCCTCAGCAGCATCTGCAGCCCTGCTGTGGCTTCCCTGGCATGGGACAGAAGGGACAGAAATGTGCTTGGGGCAGAGGGACAGGCAGCTGTGAGCTCCTGGGGCTGAATCCTGGTCCTGCCTCCCAGCCCAAGCTGTTCTTCCACAGGGGAGGATTGCAGGGGTTAATTGAGAGTGTCCCTTCATGGAGCAGAGCAGCTGAGGAGCCCAGCAGGGCAGGGCTGGAGACCTGCAGGAAAATGGAATTGCTGAGCCTCTCCAACTGTCTGAGTCTTTGTTTCACAAGCTCAGGACAATTTCTTTGAGCACCCAGAGCTGTGGAGATGAGGGAGGGACTGGGTTGGTTCCCTGCTCTGGACACTCCTCCTTTCCTTGCAGGCATCTCTGCAGCTCCTGTGAGGCTGCAGCTCTCCAGGACCTTGTCAGGCCCAGCTCTGTCAGGCACAGCTGCACCCAGGGGTTGTTCCACACCTTCCCCACCAGCCCAGTTTGGTGCCCAGCATGTTTGTTCAATAAACTCCAAGGCAGGGACAGCTGTGCCAGGCTGCTCCAAACCCCAATGCCCAGCCTGGCCTGGGACACTTCCAGGGATCCGGATGCTCTGGGCACCCTCATGAACAGATGTTTTCCAGTAGGGAGAGGGATCTGAGTGCTGGGCAGTGCTTGCAGGAGCCTGGGATTCCCAACCAAAGAGCAGCAAACCCCTGGTGCTGTGTTTGTAAACCCAGGAGCCGAACACTGGCACCCAGAGCAGCACAGGGACCTGGATCTGTGCTGTCTGTGCTGCCCTGGCAGTGATGGCTGCGTGTCCCTGTCCCTGTCCCCAGACACCAAGCTGGGCCCCGAGGCGTTCCGCTTCGACGCGGGCAGCGAGGCCACAGCCACGCGGCTCAGCGAGCGCTACTACATCCTGCGGCCCGAGGTGGTGGAGAGCTACATGTACCTCTGGAGGCTCACCCACGAGCCCAAGTACCGCCTCTGGGGCTGGGAGGTGGTGCAGGTAAGGCTGCAGGGACCCCAGAGCTCGCGCCTGTTTCACCCCAGGCACTGAAAGAGGGGAATTTCAATTCTGAGATATGTCAGAAATGCTCCAGGCCAGGCTGTGTGGGGCTCTGAGGAGCTTGGTTTAGTGACAGGTGACCCTGTCCATGGCAGGGGGGTGGAACTGGGGGATTTTTAAGGTTCCTTTCAACCTAAATTGTTCTCAAACCCGTGAGCAGTGGGGCAGGATCCCAAACCCACAAACAATGGGGCAGGATCCCAAATCCGTGAGCAGTGGGGCTGGAATCCACAAATGCCTCAGTTCAGGGTGTTTGTTGTCTCCCACGTGGATGTTTTCTCCTGCACTGCCCTGAGTCCAGCTCAGCTCTTCTTTAGAACCAGGCTGAGTCCCAGAGCGTGGAGCAGCCCTGAGCTGCTCAGGGAGGGACAGGAGAGCTGGGGCTGGGTTTATAAACTGGCTGGGAATGCAGCTGCTGCTGCAGGATGGGTCACCCCATGCTGCTGAGGCTCCTGCTGAGCTCCTGTTGCTCCCCCAGGCCCTGGAGAAGCACTGCAGGGTGGAATCTGGATTCTCTGGCATCAGGGATGTTTACACCACCACGCCCACCCACGACAACATGCAGCAGAGCTTCTTCCTGGCAGAGACCCTGAAGTAAGTCTGGCTCCCAGGGGCCTGCAGAGCAGCACAATTCCTGCTTAATTCCAGATAATCAGGGGGAAGTCTCCTGTCCCAGGGAGGTGTCCCTGCCCAGGGCAGGGGGATGGAATGAGAGGAGATTTTGGGATCTTTCCAAGCCTGCCCATTCAGGGGGGACACTGGGCAAGGCTGCAAAGCTCTGGGAGTTTCCAAACTCAGACTTTGGGAGTTTCCTGCTGCCTTGGGCTGCTGCTGGGTGTGATGGGGATGCAGGGTGGGGATTTGCAGGTGTCCCACGGGCAGAGGAGCAGCCCCAGCAGTCCCTGCAGAGCTCTGACCCCCATGTCCCTCTCCTGTGGCTCCAGGTACCTCTATCTTCTGTTCTGTGAAGATGATGTGCTGTCTCTGGAGGACTGGGTGTTCAACACCGAGGCTCATCCCCTGCCCATCAACCACACAGACTTTAAAGCAGCAGTGCAGCCCTGAGGGCCTGCCCAGCTCTGCTCCCCCAGCCTGGGCACACTCTGCTTTGCCTTCCCACTGAAGGAATCCCTGCTGTTCCTGAAATGGCGTTTGGGGCACTGGTCCAGCTGTGGACAGGATTTCCTTGGGAAGATGAACCATGACTAAGCACCTTCTTTTCCTCTGTGAGGAGCTCTATTAGGCTGATGGTGAGATGTTTATTCTGGGCCATACTGTCCACAGTTCATAGACATTCCTTTATACAGAGAATTTATATGAAATCACTGATTTTGCTTTATAGTGGCCAAAGGACTGGAAGTTTGCCATAAAATAGACTTTACACACACACACACACACACATCCTCCTTTCCTTTCTCTGTTTCATTTCTGCCTTTTACCTGCTCTTGGATTTATCCCCTTTCCAGTGAACAGCTCTCAGTGTTTGGTGCCGGGCTTTGGGGGCTCTCCAGGAGGGACAGGGGAATTGTCCTTGGTGTGGAATTCTTGGGGCTGTGAGGAGCTCAGCAGTGAGGAGGGGCCAGGGAAAGGTGATGTTTTAGTGGGAAAATAAAAGATCAGACCCTCCACGGACAGCAGCAGGTTGGAATTGCTCCTCCTGGGGGAGCTGAAGCAGCCTGAGGGGTCCCTCAGCAGGACAGGAGCAGTGCAGAGATCCTGGAGTGGATTCTCATCAGTTCCTCCTCCAAGGGATCCCGGAGCTGCTGAGCCCACAGTGAGATCCAGGGCAGCTCAGGTGAGTGCTGAGGGCAGCAGGGAGGGGAAAGCTCCACCCTGGGCTCCAGCAGAGCACCCTGGAGCTCTGCAGAGGGACAGGGGACAGACCTGGGACAGGGACAGGGCCACCCCAGGGTCCAGCCTCAGCCATTCTGTGACTCTGTGCTGTCAAAACTGTAACTCAACCAAAACTTGGCTGCAGAATCCTTGCTCCTGTTGTATTTTTATGAACCTTTTTTTCTGTGCTCTTAAAACACATTTACCACCCATCACATCCCATTTAACTTTCCTTTATCAGGGTTTTTTTTTTTTTTTGTGTTTTTCTACTTTTATTTGGAACTAAATGTTACAAGTCACTTGTAATAATTTTCCTGCTGTAATAGTCAGATCTGTGAAACAGAATAAAAGTCTTGTAAAATAAAAAAACCTGTTGAGGTTGATCAGACCAGTTACTCCATGCTGGGAATGAGACAGTACTGGTGGATTTGAAGTAGGAGTTGATTTCTGGGGGAATCCAGGCAGGGTTTGACAGCAATTCCCAGCTCTCTTAAACTGCTGGATGTGGGATCAGCATTCCTGTGATCACTGCAGAGCTCTGAGGCCCTGGGGGATGGAACATTTTTGTTCATTCCTGTGACATCCTCGTGACAATTGGTTCATTCAGCAACTTGGGGGAAAATAAAGTCGCTTTGAGCAAGTTGTGAAAACAGAAAATGTTGTTTCTAAATTCCTGCCTTTGTAATTCCCTGAGAGAAATAAGATTGTCAGATGGGGACTTAGCATTATCCCAGGGATAAAGCTGCTGCTGCTAAGCCTGGCCTAGAGGAGTGGTTATTGGTAAATAAACATCTTGGGAGTGAGCTGTGTTATCCGGGAGATTTGGGCATGGGGAAGCTCTTGTAGCTCAAAGGATTTTGATAATGGATTAAAGGAATTTCTTAAATAAGAATGGCCTGCTCTGGGAATAACACAGAACACTTTGCCTGGCAGAATTTAAACCCCCCAAATAAACAGTGAGGGGCAGAGAGCTCCGGGGTTGGTTCCCACCCCACAGCCTTGCACTGGGAGTTTTCCTGTGGCCACAGCACAAAGCTGGAGCTGTCTGAGCTGCCCTGAGGAGGCAAAGCTGCCCCAGGACTCTGCTCCAGCAGCTCCAGGCCAGGCACAGCTGAAGCTTTTCCTTGCAGTCCTTTGGTGCTGAGGTAACTGCAGATTGTTCTGCCTGGGCTCCCAGATATCCCTGAAATCCCCAGGATGAATCCCAGGCACTGAGCTCAGTGTTTAGCAGGAGTTAAGATTTGCTCCCAGGATCAGCTTTGTTCCAAGGCCTGCCCTTGATCCACACCAGGGATTTTTGTGTCCTACAGCAATGCTGGGGATGTTTGTCCTGCTGGAAATGTTCCTGCTGCTCCCTTTCCCTGACCCCAAATTCCTCCTGCCAGATGGGGTTTTCCTGCCCAGAGGGAACCCCTTGGTTTGCAGGCCTGGAGCAGGTGAGTAAATGGAGTTACACTGGACCAGTCTCAGGTTTGTGGGAATTCTCTTGTTTTTTGTCTTTTTTTTCCTGCTTGGAGTCACCAGGCAATGCCACCAGCCTGGGTTATTTCCCCTGGAACATCCCACTGTGATTACCATCTTAATTTTCCCCATCAGAGCTTGTGGCTTTCCTTTGTATCAGAAGGAATTTCCTGTAAATGAAGTTCTGATAACACGGAGTTTAATCAGTGGTGGAGGGGAAGACTCTTCCCTCTCACTTGTACAACCACAGAGATCAGACAAAACCATCCAGAAAACAAATGCACCTTTTTGTAACCCACACTTCATTTTTACAGCATTATTAAATTCCCCTGGAAGGCTTTCAGCAGAATTGGTTATTGGATTCAAAAGCCTGGCAGCCAGAGTATTTTTCCATGTAGGTTTTGATGTGATCCCTTTATCTGATTGTGATGCACGAGCCCTGGCTCCCAGTGCCAGCTGAGCTCCAGCAGCTCCTGAGCTGAGCACAGTTGGGGTTTGGCTTCATTCCCTGGGGAGATCTGGATCCCTCTCCACAGAACTGCTGCTCTGTGAAGGATTTCCTTCAGGTTCCTGAGAACGACAGGCCAAGGAGGAGCTGGGAATGCAGGAATTGGCTCCTGCTCTGCAGCTGAAGGGTTTGAAATGCTGTGTCTTGAAATGCCTCCAATTCCCATTTCCTGTGCTTTCTCTGATTTCCATGGCTGTGAAGTTTTATCACCTCTGGTTTTCTTGTCCCCTTCAAGACCTGGATGCTCCTTGTTCCTCTGGAGTTTTTCCCCCTGCTGCTACCAACCCCTCACCGTTTTCCTGATTTTCAGCCCAACTTCCTCCCTTCTGACCAAGGGGAAATATGGGATAGTTTTTCCTGCTGGGTGAAAATCTTCCCTGTTATTATTTTTAGGATTCCCTTTGATCCAGGTGTGCCTGGGTGGGCCCCAGAGCAGATGTGTGATATTTAACATTCTTCCTGAGTGCTGTAATCCCAGGACCCAGCAGTGGAGAGCCAGGAGCTGCTGGGTTTGTTCTCTTTTGAGGAGCAGCAGCCAGCCTGAATTATTTCACCTTTGGTCTGTCTTTCCCATCCAATAATTCCCCTGTTTCTCATCTTTATGTGGTGGCTGGTGACACTGGGAATGGTTCAGGTGTAAAATGAGCCCTTGTGGCTCTCATCATCCACAGAGAATCACCTCAGCTCTGCCAGCTTCCCCCCCAGACAAACCAGGACATTTCTGCTGCCCCAAACCCTCCCCAGCCTGTTCCATTCTGTGGGTTATTCCTGCTGGGTTATTCCAGGGAAGCAGCAGCTCTGCAGGATTTACAGCACATCTGCTCCAAGTGCTCATCCCCACCTGTCCCTGCTCCATCATTTCCATGCTCTGCTAATCCTCTTCCTCTTTATGGAGCAGAGTTTCAGAGAAGTTTTCTGCTGTGGAACTTTCTTCTTCCTCCCTCAGCACAAGACTGACTTAAATCACAAATATCCCGCTTGGTTCCACTGCTGGGCTCCTCTCCTGCTGCCATCCTCATCCTCCCTCCTCCTCTCTTAATGGCTTGGTCATGCTCTCGCTCATCCCCATCTCGAGATTCTTTAAACCTAAAACAAAAACGATTAGGCAGGCTTAGGATACAGCAGAGCTTCAAAGGATTAAACGCTGACGTTCCCTGCTACCCTGGGAGAGATCAAACACTCGCTGCTGTTGGCCCTGCAGCACAAATCTTCCCCAGCAGCCGGGGATTGAAACACAGAGCAGCAGGAGGATGAGGAATGGGCAGGGATTAAAACGAATAAATAAATAAATGTGTGTGTCTTGGCCCTGTCACCGCTAAGGGACAACGTGACAGCAATGGAGGGACCTGCAGGGCACTGAGAACACGCAGAGGTGGAAAAGTTTGACCCAAAATGTGGCATGGTGGTAAAAATGAGCCAAAATGCAGGGATGATGCTGGAGGTCGAGGCTGAGCACCATCACCCCAAGCCATTCCCAAATCCCCATCCCTAGGGCTCAAACCTCAGCAGGATCACTGCAAGTGAACCCACTGACCGCTGTTTTGTTAAAAAAAAAAAAATACCCATTTTGGCCAGCTATAACCAAGTAAAAGTGCAGGATACGGCTGGGTTTGGCAAGTACCAAAGTTCAGGGGTTTGTTCTTAAAAAAAAAGCTTAATTAAGGACAAGATGCCACTTGTGTGTATAGTAAAGGGAAAGTCCTTGGAGGGTTCGCCCCCCGCAGAGCCCTCACAGCAGAGACATTTCAGCCTAAAAACTGCTTTTTCCTGAACGAACCCTCTTTTAACATTAAAACGCGTTTTTTTCCTGATGAGTGCCGCTCATTTAGCACTAAAAAGAGGTTTTCCCTAACGGGGCGACGGGGATTTAACACTAAAACACATTTTTTCCCTCAGCGGCTGCCGGCCATTTAACACCAAAACGATCTTTTCCCTGACGGAGCGGCGACGATTTAACACTAAAACATCTTTCCCCCTGACCGGCTGCCGGCAATTTAACACCAAGATCACCGTTCCTCTGACGGAGCAGCGCTGATTTAACACAGCAAAGGGTTTGGTTTTTCTTTTTGGTTTTGTTTTTTGGCCGAGCCCCTCCTCGCCCGCCTGACGCCTCCCCCGGCCATGGCGGCTCCGCGGCGCGGGCCCGGAGCGATGGCGGGGCCGGGGCTCGGGCCGGCCCCTCCGCGCCTGGCGCTGGCCCTGGCCCTGCTGGCCGCGCTGGTGGCCGTCAAGTACTACCGGGACATGGAGGCGGCGCGGCAGCAGGTACCGGGTACCGGGGAGCGGGCACGGGCAGCGGGCAGGGGCGGGGACGGGCGGAGGGAAGGAGGGAGGGGGAATGGCGGGCGCGGCCGGCCTGGGCTGCGTGAGGGGAGGCGGCGGCGGCGCCGGGCTGAGGGAGCGGGAACGGGGCTGAAAGAGGCTTTACCGGGCTAAGGAAGCCGTAACCGGGCTGAAGGAGGTTTTACTGGGCTGAGGGAGAAGTAACCGGTTTGAAGGAGCCCAAGCCGGGCTGAGGGAGGTTTTACTGGGCTGAGGGAGCTGTAACCGGGCTGAGGGAGCCCAAGCCGGGCTGAGAGAGCTGTAACTGGTTTGAAGGAGGTTTTACCGGGTTGAGGGAACTGTAACGGGCTGAGGGAGCCCAAACTGGGCTGAGGGAGCTGTAACTGGTTTGAAGGAGGTTTTACCGGGCTGAGGGAGCTGTAATCGGGCTGAGGGAGCTGTAACTGGTTTGAAGGAGGTTTTACCGGGCTGAGGGAGCCCGTTTACCCCTCTGGCACAAACAGCCAAGTTGTCTTCTTTATAATCCCAGATTAAAAAGAGCAAGGAAAAAAACCAACAAGTTCTGAGAGTTTTCTTTGATGTGAGTGTTATCAGAAAGCAAAAGGTCAAGCCCTGATGTCTCTCTCTGATTTTAAACATCATTTTTGTCGTCCCGGTGCAGCAGGACCGGAGTGTTCTCCATGGGAGCCTTTGTTCCTCCGTGGCTGGGGTTTTATCTGCAGCTCCAGGGGTTGGTTTTATCTCCAGCTGGGTGGGCTCTGCTGGCTCCCAGTGCTGGGTCAGTGCAGCTCAGGGCCGTGGCCATGCCTGGACACTGCTTTGGGATGGTGATGTCCAGCTCCTGCGATCCCACCTTGTGTCCTGCTGTCTTTGAGCTGTTCTCGTGTTCCTGTGGCTCTCTCCTGCCTCCAGCCCCATTCAGTGAGGGGAAAAATTACTTTTCCCCACATTCCAGCAATACAAATTCCAACCCCATCCCTCAGGGTGTGTGTCTGTGAAGTGCCAAATGAGGAGAGGCTCTGAAAGATCCATCAGCAGGGTTGTGCTGAGGAGAGCAGAGGCAGTGGAGCATCCCCTCAGAGCTCAGCACACATCCAGGCCAGCAGAGATCGCAGTTCATGACCTGTGTGCCCAGCACAGGTGAGATCTGGAGCTGGGAGGGGTCCTGGAGCCAGGCACGAGGCTCGTGTGACCCTTGCAGATGTGTCAGCACCTGCAGCCAGGTGCTCAGCAGGACTGGTACCTGTTTCCAGAGCCAAGGATGCTCATCCCCATCCATCCAGGGAATAAAAGCAGGTTTACTGTGGACAGCCCACAGTGCATTGTCCCTGTGCACAAAAAACTTCATTTTTTCATGTCCTTGGCCATGTCCTCATCCAGATCTTCATTTTGAGTTGCAGATTCTCTGTTTCGGTCTGTCTCAGCCCTGGAAGGCTCTTAAGTGCTTTTGTAGCTGCAATTGATGGCAGCAAAGCCTTCCAGGCTGCATTAGTGCTGCTTCAGGCTGGCAGGCAGCAGATGGAGAATAAATAAACGGGTTCAGGAGCTCTGGGGCTGCAGCTGCAGGCAGTGCAGAGCAGGCAGGCGTGAACAGCAGGATGCACAGAGTGTGTGCTCCCAGCTCTGGGCTTTTTGGGGGTGCCAGGGCAGGCTGGTGGGTCCTGGGGATGTGCCAAGGGCTGGCTGGCACTGAGGGCTCTGTGTCTGTCCCTCCTCTCACACCAACCTGCAGCTCCACGTTGCCCCTTTCCCATCAGACTGTGGAGTGGAAATGTCTGGAAGCATCCAGAGCCCTTCTGGGGCTGCTGGCATCACCTTGCTGAGCCCTGAGGGGGCTCTGCAGAGGCAGAAACTGAGGCACAGAGAAGCTGTGGAAATTTCTGGAGAGGATTGTGGCTTCTGTGACTCCCTCGTGGATTGCTGAGGGGAGCAAGGAGCCAAAATATTCCATGTGGTTCTGAGGCTGGAGGTTTGGAAGGTGTGGATGCTGCTGTGGATCCCACCACGAATGGAAATTCCAATTCCAAGGGCTCAGCTCAGTCCCTTTGTGCTTTTGGAACGTGGTCCTCACGTGTCTGGCTGCCTTTGTTTCCCTGCACATCAGTTCATGGCAATCACCACCTCCAGGTGCTCCCAATATCTGCAGGTTTAGGACTAGCTGGCTGGAAAAAATGGGAATTTTTCTGGCAAAAGACACTGAACGTGAGCAAATGTTCAGTTGGAATTGCTCAGGCAGATGTAGGTTCAGTGTCCTCGTGCCAGCAGTTCTGGACATTGCAAATAGCACCAAATCCTGCCAAGGGGTGTTAATCTTTCCCCTGGATGTGCTGGCAGGAATGGGGATTGACTCCAGAGTGGACTTGTGCAGGAGGTTCCAACAAAATCTCACTTGCCTCTTCTTCCCAAAGCAGGAGCTGGCTCTGAAGTCCTTGGGGAATGAGGGGCTGTTCCTGTTCTCCTCCCTGGACACCAACAAGGACCTGTACCTGAGCCCAGAGGAGTTCAAGCCGATTGCTGAGAAGCTCACAGGTAGGTTCCTGTCTGCCTTCCAGAGCCCTCCCTGCACAGAGCCAAACACCATGAGCTCCACAGCTTGAATTCACTCAATATTTCATTCACCTGATCGTTTTCTGGGTGCTGCTTTGGGTCCCATTTGCATGAGGAGAGGCTGTGACACTTTCCATGTTGCTGAAATGGCTTCAGCAGCAGACATCACTGTGACAAAGTGCAGTTTGTACAGGGTGGAGGATCCCATTGCTGGACTAGCAAAGTACATAAGTTACTTTGTGTGGAGCTTAAAGGGGATTTGGGATGGGTGAACACAACAAATCCAGCTCAGCCAGGCCAGGCCAAAAGCAGCAGTGAGTCACAGAGCTGCATTCAGCTGGGGCAGCCTCTCCTGGATGGGAGATCATCTCTGCAGCCTGTATCAGCACAGAGCGAGTGGCTGTGCTGGTGCCAGGCAGGGAGGAGTGTGGGGATGACAATGGACAGTGGGGACACAGACAGGGCTTGCTTCTGCTCTCCTGGACCGACTCCAGCACGTGCTGGGATGGCTCTGAGGGGCTGGGAGTGTGGCTGGGCTTTGCAGTCAGGGAAACAGGGAATGCTTTGGGTTGGGAGGGACCTCAAAGCCCATCCAGTGCCACCTCTGCCATGGCAGGGACACCTCCCACTGTCCCAGGTGCTCCAAACCCTGCCCAGCCTGGTCTTGGGCACTGCCAGGGATCCAGGGGCAGCCACAGCTGCTCTGGGCACCCTGTGCCAGGGCCTCACACCCTCCCAGGGAACAATTCCTGCCCAAAATCCAACCTAAAGCCACCCTGTCCCACTGCAAAGCCATCGAGCTGCTCCCCTTCCTCTTCAGTTCATGCAACCAAGGCTGGGCTGGGGATGGATCTGAGTTCTGCTGTCTGGGGACAGCTGGGAAGCTCCCAGTGCTCCTGTATCTGCCAGGATAAATGTGCAACCACTTGACAATTGTTGAAAAGGGGAGGGAGAGGAAACAGCTGCTGGAATTGCTGTCCTTTTGTGCAGGGGTTGCTCCAGTCTCGGACTCTGAGGAGGAGGAGCCGCCGGATCCGGACGGGGAGACTTTGTCCATCGTGGCCAAATTCCAGCCCTTGCTCATGGAGACAATGACGAAGAGCAAGGATGGTTTCCTGGGAGTAGGTGTCCTGCAGGCCCCAAATTCTGGGATGAGCACACCTGGTGGGCTGGGAGCAGCCCCAGGAGGGGGACATGGCCTGCTGAGTCCCGTGGGATTTGCTGTGGCAGGGCCCTCGTGCCTCCCTCAGCATTTCAGGGTCTCAGTGCACTCAGAGCACCTTGCTGGGAATGGGAGCAGGAATTGGAGCTGGCTCTGCCTCACTGAGTGCAGAGCAGTGCTGTTACATGCAATGCTCCCCTCTCCTCTGTTACTCACATTCCTGGAGGTTTACAGAACGTTTTGGTGGGGTGACAAGAATTTGGGATATGATTTTTCCAAAGCCTCCCTACATCCATGACATCAGTGCACACTGGAGGCTGCACTCTGGGCTCTGACAGCGTTTTTTGTTCACAGATTTCTCACGTGGCTCTGTCTGGGCTGAGGAACTGGACAGCCCCAGCAGCCCCCAGGAGTGTCCTGCTTGCCAGGCAGTTTAAAGCCTTTCTCCCTCCAAAGAATAATCTGGAACTTGGGGATCCGTGGTGGATAATTCCCAGTGAGCTGAACATCTTCACTGGGTATCTCTCCAACAACAGGTTTTACCCTCCAGCTCCCAAGGGCAAAGAGGTGAGCTCTGAAACTCAGATTTGATGTGTGTATCCCTGGGTGTTCTAAGGAAGCAGGAATTGTGCAGTGTGGAGCCAGGAGCACCTAAACTGGGGGTAAAACTGAGAGCAGGCAAAAACTCTGGGTGAGGCTGACTTGAGTAACTGCATCTTTGTTAATTGGGTGGGATCTGAGGGTGGTTGGAAGAAGGATTCAGAAAGGACCTGTGTGGTCATTGCTGGTGAGTGGTGAAAGGCTCCTGGTGAGTCTTTAGGTGACAAGTGGGACTCTGTGTGCTCAGCCGGGCTGTGCATCCCCTCCCCTGAGTGCTGCTGCTGGTGACTGAGCCTGCTGGGATCAGGGATTGCTGAAGCACTGCTGGAGGCAGCCTTGCACATCAGTTTGCTGTTGTGCCTGAGCTGCTGGAATCCTGCAGGCCCTGGGGATGGCACAGAAACCATGGATGGATTTATTTGTGACAGCAGTGCCTCGCTCTGTCCTTGGGGTGTGATTAGGTTGGTGTCTGAGCTGGGTGTGAAATCACAGCCATCCTCTGAGCTTCCTGCCCAGCTGGGGGAGGAACAGTTCTCATTGTTGCTGTCCCAATGCTCCCCAGGTGATCATCCACAGGCTGCTGAGCATGTTCCACCCCCGGCCCTTCGTCAGGACACGCTTCGCCCCGCAGGGAGCCGTGGCCTGCATCCAGGCCAGCAGCAGCTTCTACTACACCATCGCCTTCAGGTGAGCCCCAGGGGCTGGGGACAGCCCTGAGCCTGGGACAGGGGACACAGGGGACAGCCCTGAGCCTGGGACAGGGGACACAGGGGACAGCCCTGAGCCTGGCCCAGGGGGCTGGGGGAGCCCCTGGCACAGAGCACAGGAGGCTCTGTGTGTGTGCAGGGTGTTCCCAGGGCTGGGAGGGAAGGGAGCGTGGTTGAAGCCAAAGGTGCTCCCAGTGTCACTGTGTCCTCATGCAGGACATCACCCTTGGACTAACCCTTGTTGGAAGGGGAGAATCTGGCTAGCAAGAATTTTGTTAGATTTAGGTTAATCAGGGGGTGGAGTGTCTTTCCAAGGGGGAAAGTTCACAGATTTTTTTTTTACTGAGAGTGTTACACACAGCTTTGATCAGGCTGAAGGGGTCTTGTTCTGGCCCTGTGTTTCAAGGAATGATGAAGGATTCCATCCTTGGTGGATGCCCAATTCCAGAAGTCATGGACACTGGAGATGCTCCTGTTCCAGCCTTTCACCATCTTCCCTGTGTGACAGGAGAAGCTGTTTAAGCTCCCCTCTCTTGCCCAGTTTAGGTTCATAATTTCAGGTGCCTGGAGACAGCTTTTCCCTGCTGTCAGCTGCAGTGCAGGATCCCAGCTGATGGCTGCTCTCTCCTTTCAGGATCCACGCTGAATTCCAGCTGAACGAGCCACCAAACTTCCCCTTCTGGTTTTCCCCGGGGCAGTTCACAGGTTACATTGTGCTGTCCAAGGACTCTTCCCACGTCAGGGACTTCAGGCTCTTCGTTCCCAACAACAGGTACGGCTCCTTCCCTCTCACCTCCTGGAAATCTGAGCGAGCTGAGCTCTGCAGTTGCCTGTAAAAGAATTTTCCGAGGATCCCATCAGTGCCCAGGAGCTGTCCCTTGGTGCTGGGAGGGTCTGACAGGGAGGGACAGGCAGGCTGTGGCAGCACTGGCAGCCCCATGCCTGGCTCTGAGCAGTGACATTCAGCAGGGCCTGATGCTCCTCCTCCCACACAGATTTTTTGCCTAGACTCTCAGAGGTTAAGGATTTGTGTGCAGAGCTTTGCAGCAGCTTGTTCCTGCTCTCTGGCAAGGAGCTGGAAATGTTTCAGGGGGAAGAAGCTCCAAATCTCTCTGCCCATGACAGGAATGAGAATTCTATTACAGCGTTACCCTGGCGACTCAACCCCGGTGGCTCTGTCAGCACATTTCTTCCAGCCAGCAGGCACTCTGGGCTCTGCCAGCAGCCTTTTGCTTCCAAAAAACCACTTCTAAAAGTTCAGCAGGATCAGAATGTGCGAGTGCAGTGCTGGGGAGGGAGAGGGAGCGAAGACGTCTCTGTCTGCTGTCGTTTGGCAGAGCTCAGAGGTGCTGAGTGCTCAGTGGGTGCTGGGAGCACAGAGCTCTCCAGAGGCTCTGGTTCAGTGCTCTGAGGCTGTTCCCATTTGTTTGGGGTTTGCTGCAGCCCTGGCTGACTCCTGGCTCCCCGTGCAGGTCCCTGAACGTGGACATGGAGTGGCTGTACGGGGCGAGCGAGAGCAGCAACATGGAAGTGGACATTGGATACCTGCCCCAGGTCTGTGCCTCCCCCACTGCTCCACACCTGGCCAGCTTCTCCTCTGGGGTTTGTGCTGCCACAGCCCTGAGCTGTGGAATCTCTGTGACCCCCTCATTCCTCAGGGCTTTCTCTTGATCATTTCAGTACAACAGGAGAATTGCCATTTAGCTGTGTCTGTCCCCTGCTCTTCTGCTGTTTTCCTTTTTCCCTCAGTGTGGGTTGAATCCTAAGCTCTTGGAGATTCCTTTCTTTATTGAAACATTGCCTGACAGGCAAGAGGGAAGGTGAGGAGCTGAACCCAGGCCCTGAGCCCAGAGCAGAGTGGATCTGGATTTAGAAACTGCACAAGGTTTGTGGCAATCCCAGCTCTTGGGACAGCAAACCTAAGTCAGAATTCTGAATGCCCGAATTCAACATGCCCATTTTCTCCTAAAATAGAGTTGTGTGTTTATTTTTAATTGGCAAAAGTCAGGAAAGCAGATTTGGCAGAATCGTTTCAAAGCACAAACCGCAGGGAAGCTCCTGGGCAGCTTTTCCTGCTGCTCCCTCTCGTGGCTTCCCAGGGCTGAGCTGGTGACAGCAGCAAGAGCTTCCAGTTAGCCCTGCAGATGGTGATGATTGAAAGGATCTGGTGTCCCACACTCAGCAGCCTCCCCTGGCAAGGTGGGAGCGTGGGGTCTGCATTTCCAGTCCCGTGAGCACTGAGGGAAATGAAATTCCTCTCTGGTGTGTCGCTGGTTAAGTGCAGCTCCAGGAGGTGGGAGATGAGGCTGTATCTTCACTAGGAGCTGCACTGTGTTCTGTTGGATCTGAACACTGTCCTGGAGCCCAGGAGCAGCAGGAGAGGGCTCCAAGGCTCCTGTTCCCCTGCAGATGGAGCTGGAATCCACGGGGCCCTCAGTGCCCAGCGTGATCCACGACGAGAACGGCAACGTCCTGGACAGCAGGGACCCCTCAGGGGAGCCCATCCAGTTTGTGTTTGAGGAGATCAGCTGGCAGCAGGAGATCCCCTGGCAGGAGGCAGCCCATAGGCTGGAAGTGGCCATGTACCCGTTTAAGAAGGTGAGGAAGGGGCTGGGCTCCCCTTGGCACATGGATTGATTGTCCTCACTGAGCTGGAGAGCCAGCAGAGTGCAGAGGCCACAGGCTGAGCAGGACCCAGGGCTTGGGGGTGTCCCAGGGGGTTGGGCTCCCCCAGCAGCACAGCCTCCATGTCAGGAGTCCCCAGGATTGCCCTGGGGCTGTGGGCTCATCCTCCCTGCCTCTTGTCAGTGCCTGCTGCTGGGATTTGGGGAATCGTGCTGCTTACAAGTGGATTTTCCTCTGGCATTGCTTCTGCAGCACCCAGGTTCCTCTGGC
The DNA here is from genome assembly GCA_013186435.1 of Turdus rufiventris. Taxonomy (NCBI): domain Eukaryota; kingdom Metazoa; phylum Chordata; class Aves; order Passeriformes; family Turdidae; genus Turdus; species Turdus rufiventris. The sequence continues at coordinate 787,633 of PYHW01009782.1, read as the reverse complement.
TCAAGCCTTCCTTATCAACAGAGAGCACAGCATGTGCCTGTGCCTCTGCAGCCTGCAGCCAGACACAGATTTACAGCTCTGGGTCACCCAGACTATTTAACATGCCAGCAGGCTATGGAGCAGATGGCCACTGCCTGTCACTGCTTCCTTGGCTGAAGGGACACGATTTGGTGGCTGCCTCCTTGTGCCTGAGCTTACAAATGTCCCTTCAGGCTGCCAAGATGTTCATTCCAGTTCCTGTCACTTGAGTGATTGCAGCAGGCTCCTCACTGCCACTTCTCAGGCTGTTCAATATTGGAATCAATATCTCGAGGTTTTCCAGCAGCTGAGGCGGGGCTGCAGCCACCCTGGGGCAGTGTGTGACATCAGGGCTCTGCAGGGACAGGGACCACAGCCTCCCAGGAGGTGGAATTGTCCCTGGGGACACCAGCACAGTTTGAACCTGCAGCTCCTGCTGCAGGCTGAGCTCTGTGTGTCACTCCTGTTGGGGCTGGGCTGTTCCGTGCCTGCTCCTCACCCTGTCCCTCTGCCCCCAGATCTCCTACCTGCCCTTCACTGAAGCCTTTGAGAGAGCACAAGCAGAGAAGAAGCTGGTGCACTCCATCCTGCTCTGGGGTGCCCTGGATGACCAGTCCTGCTGAGGTGAGGACATTGGAGGGGTGCTGTGAGGGGAGCTGGGGGTCAGGAGCCAGCAGGGAACCTGATGTCACTTGTTCTGCTTCCTGAGGTGCTGAGCAGACAAAGGTGGGAGGGGGGAGTTACTGGTGGGAGCTGGGAATTCCTGATGGGAGCTGGGAATGGGGAATTCCTGATGGGAGCTGGGACAGTCATGAGTCAGTCGCCTTTGTCGAGGTGGGGGCTTGGCTCTGCTCCTTCTCCCGCCCCTTTCCTGCTGGAGGAGAGGCAGCAGTGGCAGGGAAAGGGGCTCTGCTGTCTCTGCCTTGTCCCTGCCCTTGGGGCTGTCCTGCTGTGCAGCTTTTCCCCCTCAGTGCCTGAGAGTTTCTGTGCTGGGGGGCAGGAGGGGAAGGGGCTGTGCCCTCCTGTGTGCCCTGAAGTGCCCTGAGCACTGGGCTGTGCTGGGCATGGACAGCAAGTGGCACTCGGGGTGGCTTCCTTGGCTTCTCCTGGGCCTCCTGTGCCTACCTGGGCTCTGCTGAGCCCTCTGTAGGGAACAAAACTGCCAGGAACGGAGCAAAAGGACAGTGGGGAGGGCGGGGGGAGCCAGAGTCAGCTGGCACTGGTGACAGTGACCTCAGGAAACAACAGCAAAGCCTCCTGTGCCCCCTCCTGTGCCAGGTTCGGGGCGAACTCTCCGGGAGACCGTCCTGGAAAGTTCGCCCATCCTCGCCCTGCTCAACCAGAGCTTTGTCAGCAGCTGGTCCCTGGTGAAGGAGCTGGAGGAGCTGCAGGTGAGGCTCCCGTGCTGGGGGTGCCAGGGGGTGCCAGGGCCAGGGGAGCTCCCTCCTGGGCCAGGGGTTTGTTCCAAGGGCTGTTCTGGGCCAGGCACACAGCAGATGGAGGCAGGCTCAGAGTGCACAGTGATCCCCTTGACTCTGTCCTGGTGCCAGCTTTAAAGTTAAACCAGAATCTTCTCTGTGAGATAGCCCTGCCCAAGGCCTTGGGTGCCTTCAGCTGAGTCCCCTTTAGCCCAGGGCACAGCCAAAGAACCAAAGAAGTGTCTGAACCCCGAGGAACCAAAGAAGTGTCTGAACCCCGAGGCTCCTGACTGAGCCTCCCCCACCTGTGAGCCTGTGCTGTCAGCTGGGATCAGTCCCTGAGCAAAGGCTGGGATCAGACTTGGTGTGCCTATGATGAGGTGATTTTATTGTCTGGGGAGAAATCTGCAATGAAATGAGAGAGGGAGGCTGAGAGGGAATGGGAAAGCAGCCTGTGAACAGGAACCAGCTACCAACACCCTGCCAGGCAGCTCCCTGCTCCCTGCTGCGTGCTCCCCTGTGCCATCCTGCCACTTCATGTGTGTTCTTGGGATCTCCCTGCAGAGCAACAGAGAGAATGAGTTCTACAGCAAGCTGGCCAAGCTGCACCTGGAGAAATACAACTTCCCTGTGGAGATGATCATCTGCCTCCCCAACGGCACCGTGGTAGGGCTGGGCTGTCCCCATGCCATTCCCTGCAGAGTGTCCCACACCTGGGACTGAACCTCTCCCCAGAAGTCTGAAACAAATGGATTTTTATTCAGAGAGAGCAGCAGCAGCTCTGCAGGGCCAGAACAGGCTTGAGCCAAGTGTGGTTCCTCACTGTCTCTGAGCTTTGGGAAGCCCCTGTAGGATTTTTTTTTTTTTTTTTTTTTTTTGTGCTGGTCACACCTGCAGGGTCCCCTCGCTGTCCCCATGAGGCTGGGGGCTGTGACAGACCCCAGCAGCCACAGTGGCTCCGTGGGAAGTGTTGGGAGCTCAGGTTCTGCAGCCCCCCAGGCTCCCCAGCTCGTGCTCAGCTGAGCCTCCATGGTTTTCCCCAAACCACCTTCATCTTCTTCTGAACCTGAGCAAAGATCAGCACCCCTGGGGGAAGATCACACATTTTTTTCTCTTGACTGTGAAATTCAGACCTGAATTCTGGTTCCTGAATTAGCATTTGCAGAGAATGAGATGTTCTGTAAGAGCTGTTCCAGCCTTGTCACCTCTGTCCTGGCTGCAGGCCCAGGCAGCAGCTGGGGAATTGTTGTGACCCTCACAAGTCTCCTCTCATCTCTTTTCTTTGCCAGGTTCACCATATCAATGCCAACTATTTCCTGGACATTACTTCCATGAAGCCTGAAGATGTTGAAAGCAGCATCTTCAGTTTCTCAACCAATTTTGAAGACCCTTCAACAGCAACTTACCTCCAGTTCCTGAAGGAAGGGCTGCAGAGAGCAAAACCATACCTGCAGCCCTAAAAGCAGGCACCTGAATGTCCCACCGAGATGGCCAAAGACTTCAGAGATCTATTTTGGTTACAGCAAACCCTCCTCATCTCCCTGGCACACGCTGCTGTTGAACTGCAGGCGGTCCCAGGCCGGCGCTGAGCTCCAGGTGGTTCCAGTTTACACAATCTGTCCTTTTTCAGTTCAGGCACATTGTCACAGGAGTGAAAATACTTGAATCCATTCCCAGGGCGCGTGCCTGGCTGTGCCACCCACCCTCATTTCTTTGCAGCTCCTGCTCAGACTGGTGGAAGTCAGCAGTGAGCACGAGGAGCAGCGCTGCCATTGCGACCGAACACTCGTGGTGAGGACAGAGCGGCAGCCCTGGGCAGCTCCTGCTCCTGCTGGGGCCAGCCTGGTGTCCTGGGGCCAGCCTGGTGTCCTGGGGCAGCTCTGGACACTGACAGTGACAGTGTGTGTGTGACAGGGCTGTGGTGAGCTCTCAGCAGTGCCCTGTGCCACCTCAGGCTCAGTGACAATCCTGGCTGTGCCCCTCAGGGTGGCACAGGGACACCAGGAGTGGCCACCAGAGTTTGGTGCAGCTCAGGTGAGGATCAGTCTGATCCCCCCAGTGTCCCCCACCCCTCCATCCCTGCCCAGCAGCTCTGGCAGCTCCTCAGAGCTGCTGCTCTGTCCCTGTTTGCTTTGAGCTTCCAGGTCCTGCTGGCTGAGGAGCCACGAGGGCAGTTTTGAAAGCCAGAAGTACAAAGATATTTTCAGGAATTTTTTCCAAAGAGATTGTTCAGATATGAAGCCATTTTCCCTTCCCTGCAGCCACCCTGAGCAGTTGCTCCTGCTCTGGCCACAGAGTGAGCATCCCTTTGTGATCTGGAGAAGGAGAGGTCCATGAAACGGGTTTGAAGGCAAATTCCTGCAGCCATGGGAGGACACAAAGCCTCTTCAGTAGCTGCCTGCAGCCAGCCCTGGCTGGTGATGCTTTTTCTGCTCTCTGAAGCACAATTTTGTTGGACCAAATTATGGGAAAAGCCTTTTTTTTTCTTTTTTTTTTTTTTTAATATTTTGGTTTTTGACCAGGTATTTTCACTGCTGGGCTCCAGGTCCTGGGGGGAGCCTGGGGGTGGCAATTGCCACACCTGAGCCTGGAGCCTGAGCTCAGCTGCTCCTCTGGGCCAAGCCAGTGTCACTTCACTAATTACTCGAGTGCGATTAATGAAGGGCCCCGGGATGTTCTCGGTGGTGGCTTTGTAACTATGCAGCAGCTCCGCACTTTGTCAGTGCCAGCCTGGGCAGCGCTGGACACGTCCCTGGCAGCCCTCGGGGACCTCGATCCGTGCGGGGGACAGAGAAAAACCTTGGGGATCGCACCGAGTTTATTCTGTTAATTCATCAGCTCCTGGGAGCAGGGGCTGAGTGTGCACAGGGAGCCCGAACGGCAGGGCCGGGGGCGTCCCGGCCGTGTCCCTCTGTCCCTTTGTGCCCCGGTGCCCGGGGCTGTGCCGAGCGTTCGTGCGGCCCCGGGAGCGGCTCCTCCCGCGCCTTGTGACGCCCTGGCCCCAAAGCCGCGGCGGGCCCGGGCCGATGTCGGCCGGGAGGGGCGGCGGAGCGGCCCCGGTAAAAGCACCCGGTACAAACATCCGGTAAAAACATCCGTGCATCCTCCAGTTCGGCCTCCGCTCTCCTTCCTGCGCCGGGCGCTGCGGGTGGGCGGGGGGCGCTGCCCGCCACCGGGACCCCGCCATTGTGCCCCTGAAACCGGGACCCGCCAGCGGGGCGGGGCCACGGCACGTCGGCGCGGTGACGTAACGGGGGCGCAACCAAATGGCGCTGTGTTATGACGTAACCGAGGGGCGGGGCCACGGCTCGTGGGCAAGGGGATATGGCCGGGNGGGGGGGAATCGTAAAACTATGCTAGGGAGTATCGTAAAGCGCGGAAGTGTCGCAAAACTGTCGTAGACGGCTGCTAGGGACCGCCGTAAAGCGCGGGAGTGTCGCAAAAGCCGTTGCTAGGGAGCGCCATAAAGCGCGGAAGTGTCGTAAAACTGCCGTAAACGCCGTTGTTAGGGAGCGCCGTAAAGCGCGGAGGTATCGTAAAGCGGTCGCTAGGTGCTGCAGTAAAGCGCGGGAGTGTCGTAAAACTGTTGTAAAGCGGTTGCTAGGGGCCGTCGTAAAGCACGGAAAAGTGTCGTAAAAACTGTTGCTGGGGACCGTCGTAAAGCACGGAAAAGTGCCGTAAAAGCCGTTGCTAGGGAGCGCCATAAAGCGCGGAAGTGCCGTGAAGCGGTTGCTAGGGAGCGCCGTAAAGCGCGGAAGTGTCGTAAGACTACTGTAAACGCCGTTGCTATGGACCGCCGTAAAGCGCGGAGGTATCGTGAAGCGGTTGCTAGGTACCGCCGTAAAGCGCGGAAGTGTCGTAACGCTGTCGTGAAGCGGGTTGCTAGGGACCGCCGTAAAGCGTTGAAGTGTCGTAAAAGTCGTTGCTAGGGACCTCGCGGAGCGCGGAAGTGTCCTAAAACTGTCGCAAAGCAGTTGCTAGGACCGCCGTAAAGCACAGAAGTGTCGTAAACGGTTGCTAGGGAGTGTCGTCAAGCGCCGGCCTGGGCACGTCACCGGGCCGTCACGTGGCTCCGCCCCTTCGGCAACGTCACCACGCTTGCGTCACGTGGCCCCGCCCCCGAGCACCCATCGATGTGGCCGGAGTCCCCGCACCGGGGTGTCCCCACTGTGTTCTGTGCCCAATGTCCCCTCTCCCCTCGCTCTCCCCTCGCTGTCCCCGCTGTTCCCGCTCTCCCCTCGCTGTTCCCCCGCTGTCCCCACTCTGCGCTCGCTGTCCCCGTCCCCCGCACTCCGCGCATGCGCCGCGCCCCGGAAGTGCTCGGGGCGGTTCCGGGTCATGGCGGCGGAGGGGCCGGGCCCGGCGCTGCCAGCGGGGCCGAGCGGCGCCGCCGGCCCGCAGGTACCGGGGGGATCCGGGGGGATTCGGGGGTCGGGGCCGGGGCCGGGGCAGCGGGGCCGAGCCGCAGCCGCTCCTTGTGTTTGCAGTGAGCGAGACCCGGCGGAGCGGCGGCGATGAGCGGGCGGCGCTGAGGCAGCCGAGATGGACGCGGAGGCCGTAAGTGACACCGCGCCGGGACACCGCACCCTGCCGCTGTGCCCGGCCCCGCACGGCCCCTGAACCTGCCCCGACACCTCTCCCCGGCCCGGGATCTGCCCCCGGCTGGGAGGGTTTCAATGCTCTTCAGTAATGTCAGCAGTGTCAGCGCGGAGCGGGGCTCAGGCACAGCACGGAGTGGGCTCCAGCAGGGAATCGGTGCAGAAATCGGTGCAGGGAATCAGTGCAGTTAATCAGTGCAGACATCAGTGCAGAAATCAGTGCAGTAAATCAGTGCAGTGAATCTGCAATAAATCAGTGCAGTGAATCAGTGCAGTAAATCAGTGCAATAAATCAGTGCAGAAATTAGTGCAGTAAAACAGTGCAGTGAATTAGTTGGCTGTGCTGTGGGTGCGAGTGTCTCTGCTGTTCCCTTGTGCTGCCTCCTGCCACAGGAGCCTGCGAGTGTCACACGGGCAGAGCACTTCACCTTTTGGCTGCAGAGAGCTCTAAAACAGCTCTGAAATTTCTGAGAACGCTCTCAAGGCTGCTCCCCGTGGCCCAGGGCTGGGACAGGCCTTGGATAGATTTGTGGCTCAGGTGGGGAGGGAGCCCTGGAACTCCGAGCAGGTTCCTCAGCGTCCTGTGCAGTGAATATCTGCACGGAAGGAGCCTCCAACTGCCCTGGGATATTTGGCAGTGCTTGTACCAAAGATGGTGTGAAAGCAGCAGTGTCCCTTGAACGACACTTCCTTTTGGTGTCATTTTCCTCCTTTAGCCAAGTTTTCCTTCCTGAAAATGCCTGTTGACAGTGCCTGTTGCTGAGTGCTTTTGGTTTTCGGTCCTGAAGAGTCTTCCCGTGTTCAGAACCCCTGCACCTGCCTGGTCTCCTGTGCTTGGCTGGCCAGAGCTGTGTGAAGTGGGGACCTCGGTTATCACCTCGGTTATCACCTCAGTTATCATCTCAGTTATCACCTCAGTTATCACCTCAGTTATCGCCTGGTTCTCAATTAAAAGTGAAGAGGTACAAAGTCAGAGATCAGAGTTCACAGTTGAGGAGAATTTCCAGTGTGATGAATTTTGGCAGGCACTGACTGCAGGTGCTGACTGTGCCGGGGGTTCTTGCAGACCATCCCCATCTGGCAGAACAAGCCCCATGGCTCGGCTCGCAGCGTGGTCAGGATGATCGGCTCCAACCTCCCCCTGAAGCCCTGTCCCAGGGCCACCTTCGAGGTGAGTGAGCCCTGCCTTGGGGGGCTGCAGGAGCTGGGGCAGGGCAGGGCTTTGTCCCCTCACATCTGCAGAGTTGGAACCGCTACAGTCAAGTTTAAGGATTTTTTTTATTATTATTATTATTTGTTTTTCCTTTAATTGTTGTTCTTGTAAAGTGATCCCTGCTCAGGCAGTGCCTGAAAGGTGAAGCTGCTGACCCAGGGCTGTGTTGTGTGACCTCCAAGGAGCCTCTGGGTCCGTTCCAGGGATTGTGGAGTCCCTGATGTCACCTTGGAGCTCTGGGCTGGCAGTGGCAGCGTGGCCTTGGCAGCACCTGGCCTGGGTCAGGTGTCCCCTCCTGTCACACACAGCAGCAAGGAGCAGGAGCTGGCCCAGGAGAGCAGAGGATTTTATCTCCCAGCAGTGCCCAGACCCAGAGGATTTTATCTCCCAGCAGTGCCCAGACCCAGAGGAATTTTATCTCCCAGCAGTGCCCAGACCCAGAGGAATTTTATCTCCCAGCAGTGCCCAGACCCAGAGGATTTTATCTCCCAGCAGTGCCCAGACCAGAGGATTTTATCTCCCAGTTCTAAAAACTTCAGCAGTTGTRCAAAGCAAAGGAAACCTGCTGGAGTTTCTGTCGTGCCTGTGGCACACAYGGCTGCTGCTGCTGCTGCTGGGGACAGGGGCTCTGACAGCACAGCTGGGGCCACTCTGGGACAGCCAACAGCCTCTGCTCAGCAGGATTTCATTTCCGTCCTGCCAGGTCCTGCCCAGTGTGTCAGATCTGTATTTGGGTGAGGTGCCCCCCGTGCCCACCTTGGCTGACATCGTGTGGATCGCAGCAGACGATGAGGAGACCTACGCCAGGGTCAGGTCGGTTTTCAGCCCCTGGATGTGCCACAGAGCTCAGCCGGACACTGCTCAGCTCCCCACAACTTCCAGTCTCTCTGTGGTGCCTCTTAAAGAGGTTTTTCCCAAGAGGAGGGGGAAAAAAAAGACAAAGTACCTGGAGAGGAATTCCTGTAGGAAGTGCCAGGAGCCTGAGCCTGTCCTGTGCCACTCACTGCTCTGAGCTCTTTTCTGTCCCCCTGCTCTGGGCTGTTTGTTTTCTGTCCCCCTGCTCTGGGCTCTTTTCTGTCCCCCTGCTCTGGGCTGTTTGTTTTCTGTCCCCCTGCTCTGAGCTGTTTGTTTTCTGTCTCCCTGCTCTGGGCTGTTTTCTGTCCCCCTGCTCTGGGCTGTTTTCTTCTTTGGAAGGGTTGAGTTCTCCCAGGACTGGAATTCCCTCTCCATCCTGGCCTTGGACACTTGCAGGGATCCAGGACAGCCCCTTGCTGTGGTCCTTGTGCTGCAGGGAGCACCTCTGGTGCTGCTCAGAGGCTTTGTTTGTTTTGTTGGTCATGGAGTGCTGCCATTAGTGGCCGACAGGATTTTGTCCCCAGAAGTGACACTCGCCCGCTGAAGCACAAGTGGAAGCCCAGTCCCTTCACAGTGATCCAGAGAAACGCCTCAGTGCCCAACCTGAGGAGGCAGGAGGAGAAGCTGCTGGCCCTGAAGAAGCCTGGTTTGCCAGCCCTGAGCAGGACCACGGAGCTGCAGGATGAGCTGAGTCACCTCCGCAGCCAGATCGCCAAGATCGTGGCTGCAGAGTCGGGTGAGTCCTCGCTGCTGCTGGGCTGAGCTCTGCCTGCCCTCCAGGTTCACCCAGGGCTGTTCTCCTGGGGGATGCGGGCTCTGGGGGCAGCGTTCAGGTTTTTATCTAGATTTCCACTCTGTGCTTTGCTGTGAGTTCACCCTCGCACCTCGTGTTTCCTCTGGCAGCCTCTGCGCAGCTGAGCCCGGATCTGCTGTCCCCGGGGAGCTCCAACGCCTCTTCCCCCGTGCACTGCTTTGGGCCCTCCTTCCAGTCCACCACGTCCTTTGTCATCAGCGACATCACGGAGGAGGAGGCGGAGCTGGAGAGCCCCGAGCTGCCCTCGGTGGCCGAGCTCTGCTCTGCCCCTGAGAGCTGCCGGCCCGAGCCCAAGGAGCCCGAGGAGGAGGATTCTGTGTCCCTGTCCAAGGCCAGCAGCTTCGCTGACATGATGGGAATTCTCAAAGACATTCATAGGATGAAGCAGAGCAAGGATTTGTGAGTGCTCCCTCAGCTTCTCTGTTTTGGTGTGGAGTCTGTGCAGAGCCTGGACACAGCCCTGGCTGCTGCTGCTGCTGCTGT
>PYHW01009782.1:762747-776066 GCA_013186435.1 Turdus rufiventris | reverse complement strand
GTGTTTAAACTCAGCCTTTGGTGCTTGAACTCAGCCTTTAGTGCTTAAAAACTCATCCTTTGTGCTTGAACGGAGCCTTTGTGTTTAAATTCAGCCTTGGAAGCTTCAGGAATGAGTGAGGAACTTGCAGAGATCTGCTTGTTTCAGCAGATGTGAGCTAAAGCCTGTTCCAGTGTGTGGTGGAAATATTCCAGAGCATTTTTTATTTTGTCTTTTAGGAATGTTTAAAACTCCCATCATGTTTTCTGAGCGAGGGAGGGCTTCAGCTATGAAAAAAAAAAATAAAGCTCTGAGGTGATTATCACAGGTTGTAAACAAAACCATGAGGGAAAAGAACTGAGGTTTGACCTCCTGTGAAAGAATTTCTAAAAGGAGCTGCTTGTGTGAACGTGGTGAAGGAGAGATTGCCCTGAGAACAGGAGAATTTTTGCACTGGAAGGAAATTTGCACCAGCCCTGCTTTAAAAATACCTGGAATCTCCCATATTGAAATGGGGGAGCAGAAACTCAGTGCAAATTGAATATTTAAATAAATATTTAACTTATTAATTTATTTAATTTTTATAAATAAAAAAAAAATCAGATACTTGCAGGATTTCCCCCCAAACCCCTCACTGAGGGTTGGTTTATATGGAGGAGACCTAGGCTGTGAATAATTAATGAAATTTTGGGTTTGAAATTTTGGGTTTGTTATTAGCACAGTGGAATCAGAATTCCCCAGAGCTTTGAGGAGATTTCCAGGATCCCCCTGGGGACACAAACCCAGCTCCTGAAAAGGCAGAATTTTCCCTTTTTGTTCTTTTTGCGGTGTTTTTCTTGCACCTTGTGACAGCATCTCATGATAGAAGCTGCAGGAACGCTCTGGAGAGGCTGAGGCAGGGCTGCAGGTGAGGATTTGTCACCTCTGGGCTGATGTCACCGCTCTGTCCCCCCAGGAGCCGCCCCTCCCTGAAGGAGCAGGACCCGGCCGTGCTCATCGCCGAGGTGCTCCGGAGGAAATTCGCCCTCAAGGACGAGGACCTGGCCCTGAAGGAGAAGTGATGCTGCTGCCACCAGCTCTGTAAGCAAAAGAAAATGCTCCCAACAGCTCCTGCACAGTAGCTGCCTTCTCCCGAGGATTGCTGAGCCTGCTGCCTGCGAGGAAGCTTTGAGCAGGACGCTCGGTCAGGAAAGGCCCTTTGGCTCTGATGTGTTTGCCATGTGTTGTTCTATTTAAGAAAAACCTTTTTAAGAAGATGGAAGCTTTTTTTCCACCTGTGTTTTGGTGTTGGTGAGGATCTCCTGGAGTGCTGCTGGAGGAAGTTTTCTACCTGCACTTTTCCTTAGGTTCCAGTTAATCACTGAGCTGTGAGGATAAAACCAGTCCCTGTGCAGTGTGAGCAGGACAAACCCTGCAGTCCTTGATCCTGCTGAGAATGAGCTCAGGAGTTCTTCCAGCTCTCCAGGCCTTTGGGGGATGTTGGAAAAGATTTTTATTTTTTCCCCCAAACCCCCCTGGCTTGGTTCTGAGGGATTCCCTGAGCCCTGGGTGTTTTTTCTCTCACAGATCAGCCCACAGTTGCATGACAGAATGGCCTTAATTTCTTGCCAGTAATTTAATGTTCCATTACCAGTCCCTGTGTTTTATTTCACCTCCCAAAGGTCTCTCCATTGGCCTTGCACCATTGCAAAGGGCCAAGCAGCCCAGGGGAGGGAGAGCTTGGCCTTGGCTGTGGCTGCAGTTCCCCCTCACTCAGAGCTCTCCCCCAGCTCCACGTTCCCTGCACTGCCCCTCATGGCTGTATTTAAAATATGATTTTTTTTTTCCTTTCTATAAAATGGAGCCTTAATAAGACACTGATGGTGTGTGGGGTCATTTATGGGGTTGGGGGGTGGAATCCCAGATACTCAGGGGCTTCTTAAATCCACCTTGATTTCCCTGAAAAATTAAATCATCATCCCCACTTTCAAAAGAAGGGAGGGAAGGGAAATGGAAGAGTTACCAGTTTTAGAGAGAGCTCCTCCCCTCCTGGATGCCCCCCCTGGTGCTGTGATCATTGTCCCCGTCCCCACAAGGCTCCTCTGCAGGATTTGATGGATTTTGGGGCCTGCCAGCAGAGTTCCTGCTCTGGGAATGTTCTCTGGGCAGGGCAGGGACCTGACTGAAACAGCCAAACCCTCAGAACCAAACCCCCAAGGTTTTATTTGGATTAAAGCAATGGCTCAGAGAGCACAGAGGGGCTGCAGCAGTGGGTTCATGTCAGGCTGGGCTCTCTCAGTGTTTGATGACCCTGTTCCCCTCGGAGTCCTGTGTGAACAGGGGCTCAGAGCCGGGCTCCTGCTGCTGCCTGGGGCTGGGGGAGCTGCCCCTGGCCCCGTGGGCAATCACCCTGTTCCCCTGGGAGTCCTGGCACCAGAGCTGCCTGCAGGCTCCCCCCAGGAGCTGGCCCAGCTCCCTGAGGGGCTGAGCTCTCCCCGGGCTCTGGGGAGAGCAGCAAACCCCGGTGGGAGCAGCCCCTGGGCTGGGAGCAGCCCCTGGGCCAGGATTTGTGTGCTCAGTCCCAGCCAAACCCAGCCCAGAGCTCGCTGTGCCCCAGGGCTGTGCTTTCCTGCTCCCTGAGGCCGTTTCTCCAGGAAATAACTGGGATTTGTTCTTGGGAGTGGTGATCCTGCTGTGCTCTGAGCCCTGGCAGAAGCTGCAGCACCAGGAATCCTCCCCAGCCCCACAGCAGGATTTGCTCTGGCTCTGAGACTCCCCTTGCAGCTCCAGGGGATCCTGAGGTGTTTTCCATGAGCCCTGCAGGGCTCCAGGGGGCTCTTCCTGGGCTCGCTGCAGCTGTGGCAATGCCAGGATCTTCACAGGACAGGCAGCCAGAGGAACCCCAGAGGCCTCACAGTCTTTATTTGGGGTGCAGGGAGTCGGCCTGGAGTTTTCTTTGTCTCTGTCGTCTGAAAACAACAGGGAATTGGTGCAAGCAGACCAATTTCCCAGGGCTAATCACCCCCCCAGCATCACTGCTGTCCCCTGGGTGTCCCATGGGGCTGTCCCCAAACAGCCCAGCCCTGCCACCACCCCACAGGGATCCCCTGCTGCTGCCCTGGAGCAGCACCCAGAGCTCGGGGCAGCTTCACAGCCAGTGAGACACGAGAGCTGCACCTACAGCTGCTCAAAGTGACCAAAAAAACCTCTGAGAACTGCCCAGGAAACTGCCCTGGCCTGACTGAGGCATCAAGTCCCACATTTTAAACCATTTAATGTAAAATCTGAGTTCCCAATACCAGCCAGCTCCTCCTTCCTAGAGTTAAAACCTGCACCCTCTGCACCCGAAAATGAACTTTTCAGCCCAGCAAAGGAGAGGGAGATGGGTTTTGTCACCCCTGTACCTGTGTGGGGGCTGAAGAAGGTGGGGATGGTGCTCTGCCTGGTGCCAGGCTGTGGGAGCTTCCTCTGGGGAACTCGGGTGGCTGCTTTGGGCTTGGCACTGAGGGGCTGCGGGAAGAAACAAGTGAAAAATATTAAAATAAATTAAAATAAATCTCAAACCCACTCTACCAGCACTGTGGCACAGCTCCTGCCACCATTATACAGCATCAGAGTCATTTGGGGTTGGAAATCCATTTAATAAATTCCAGAATAAATCCCAGAATAATTGGGGTTGGAAGGGACCTCTGGAGATGTCCCAGTGCCACCCCCTGCCCTGGGGCAGGTGACACAGGAGCAGCTCCAGGTGGCTTTGGGATTGTATCATCCACAGGGATGTCCCCACAGAGGGAGGCTCCAGCTGTTCAGGGCTCTGCCACCCTCATGGAAAGAAGTTCTTCCTCACGTTGAGCTGGAACTCGTAGTTTATTTTATGGCCATTGCTCCTCGGCCTGTCCCTTAGTAGAGTCTGGCCCCATCCTCTGACATCCCTTGCAGATATTTTATGGATTTATGGGATCCCCTCTCACCCGTCCCTTCTCCAGCCCGACCAGGCCCCGCTCCCCTCATGAGGGCGATGACCCCAAACGAGTCCCCGTCCATGGAATTACAGGGATTCAACGGAGCCAAACGCCTCAGCTCCCCCACGAAAGGGCCCAGGGAATGCCCCGGGGCTGGGCCGGCCCCGCCGCGGCCCCTCCGGTACCCCCGGGCCCCTCTGGTACCCCCGGCCCGCCCTCAGCTCCGCCCGGGTCTCACCTGCGCCGGGCCCCGCTTCAGCTCGGCCGTGTCCAGCCACACCCCGCAGGGCTCGGCCGGGGCGGCGCCGCCGCCGCGCCGCCGTCGCCTCATCCCGGGCTCCGTTCCCCGCTCCCGGTTTGTCCCGGTTAGTCCTGGTCCCGTTCCCGGTTTGTCCCGGTCCCGGTTCCGGTTTTTCCCGTTCCCCGGTCCCGGTTTCCCGCTCGCGCCAGCCCCATGCATTGCGCACGCGCCGCTCGCACAGACGGACCAATGGGAGCTGAGGGGAGCGGTCACGTGTGGTATGAGGACACGCCCATAGAGGCCCTGCCCTATATAAGGGACGGCGGCGCCATGGTCCCCTCAGAGCAGTGGGAGTGGTGCTGTGAGCAGCGTTGGTTGCGGCGGGTCTGGAGCGGCCTCGCCTTTGCCCCTGTACCCGCATCGGGGCGGGAGCTGCCGCAGCCACACCTGTTTCCAGCCCTGACCCACTGCTGGGGCTCCCCATCGCATCAACCCCTCTGCTCCTCGCGCTTTCAGGGCCAGGGCTGTGCCCTGAGGTTGAAGGAAGGGCCCTGCCCCTGCATGGACAGCTCTGAACAACCCCCTCAGCCCTATAGGAGGGCCCTGAAATGATGATAAATTAATTTGTCACCTTAGTGGTTTGAACAGCCTCACCTTGGTCTGTTTCCATGGTTTAGAGTCTAATGCGCCAGATGGCCTCTCCTTATCTCGTGCTGGGAGACCTGGCAGCTTCCCAGAGCCTTCCCCAGCTCTTCAGGGCACACAAAACACTTCGTTCCAACTGTTTATTCAGAGGTGAACTGAACCCTTGAACCATTCTATGAGCAAGCTGGAATTTAGGCTGGATTAAAAAAGCATTAAAAGCATCTCTCACTCCCTAGAGAAAGCACTTGCTGAGTAACTGTTCATGAAGCAGCATCTGGAGGTTCAGGACTGGATTTGAGCTGAGCTCACGCGTTCTTTACTCTTCCTTGAGGCCCAGCTTGTTCTTCACCCTCTGGGCCATGTAGGCGGCTGTGAGGACAGAGCAGGTGACGGTGAGGAGGAACAAGGCAGAGAAGTCGTGAGCCAGGTGCCCCTGCAGCGAGGAGTAAATCTCCCTCCTGGACTCGTAGTCCAGCACCACGGCCTCGATCTGCGCCAGCGTGCAGAGCACCAGGAACACGTGGAAGATCTGGTGGCTCTGCCCGAAGAAGTGGCACTTCCCGGGGAACCACTTCTCGGGGTAGGGATGGGAGAAGAAGAAGGCGCCGACGAGGAAGAAGAGCACCTGGCACTTGTGGTAGAGCAGGGCGGGGTCGGGGCGTGCCGAGGTGCAGATGCGGTGGAGCACCGGGCTGATGTCCAGCAGGTAGGCCAGGCCCGAGGGCAGCTCCTGGCACAGGCGGCTGGGCAGCGGGCAGCGGGGGTGGAAGCGGAACTTGGCGTAGCAGGAGCCGGCGCAGGACAGCCAGGCCAGCGCCGCCGCCAGCGGCAGGAAGAAGCCCTGGATGCGCCGGTGCCAGCCCGGCTCGATGGCGTAGTAGAAGTGGCCCAGAGCGCTGCCGTACTGGTACACGGCCACCCCCACGTAGTCCATGAAGAAGAAGCTGTAGTGCCAGAACTCAGACTTGGCCTGCAGCAGGTGGGCCAGGCTGCTGAACGTCAGGTAGGTGATGGAGGCGGCCAGGATGATGAGCAGGGGCCGGGCGTGCTCGTCCTGCCCGAAGTCCACGCGCTGCCAGAGCTGCTGGAAGCGCAGCAGCAGCACCAGCGCGGCCGCCAGGTGAGACCAGACGTTGATGGCCTCGTTGTGCTGCTGGAAGAGTGTGGAGAAGTAATAGCGCCAGGTCTGGCGCACGGGCCGGTAGCCGCCGTGGATGTAGGGCTTCCAAAAGACCGGCGGCACCTCGGCGCTGCTCACCGTGCCCGGCGACGGCGGCCCCAGCAGCTGAGGGAGCTGCCTGACGTTGATGAAGAGCTGGCTCAGCTTCTCCGTCACCACCGTGGCCATGCTGAGGTCCTGGCTGGGCAAAGGTACCTTTGGGAAGGAGAGGGAGTTTTGCTGTGGGGTTTAATAAGGATTTGAACATAAAAACCGACAAAAGGGCTGAGGAAATGATGTGCTTGGGGTTTTCCCCCCTAGAATCCCCAATTACAGGGATAGAAAGGAGGGTGAAGGGAGATTTGAGAGCCCTGAGGTGCCTCTGCTGTGTGGGGAGCCCCGAGGACAGGAATCTGGGGTTAAATGACAATAATGAACACACCAGGACACAGCAGTGCCTGGTTCAGCCCCTTCCCTGTACTTTGGGAACTGCTAAACAAAGCAAGCATCCCAAACAAACCTCCCACTCCAGATTCCCCTTCCTGTAAACAGTTTGCAATGTCTGTCCTCAAAAATATCATCAAGTAAGAGAGGCTGCAAGTCCTTGTTTGGAGTTTTACCTCCTTTTTTCAGCTCCTGATTTTCCAAGCAGCTTGCCACAACCGAGGTCATCCTGTTGCACCACCGCGGTCCAGCTCATCTTTGTGAGCAGGAATTTCATATTTACATTTTGGAAGCTGTTGTCCTTACCCAGATAAAGGCAGCCCTGCCAGTTTGCTCAGCCTTTCCAGAAAATCTTACTGAACAGAACATACCCAAAATGAAATTCTTTACCTGCTTTTGCTCAGACAAGTCCTGAAGAAAACCTGATTCACGTCCAGCTCCAGTGCTGTCCTGTGCCTCACCCCCTGGCAAGTGCCCTCATTTCAGGGACAGGAAAAATTCTTCAAAGTTTGGGAATAGGAGGAGGTGGGGATGGGACTGTTTGTTTTAAAACATCAAAGCCAGGCCGTAACCCATTCCTGCCTGAATCCAAGGGGCACAGATGCAGGGGAAAAAAAATAATAAAAATCCCAGGCTCTTTGCTGCTCGAATTCCCTCCCAAATGCCCTTTGCCCACCTCGCCTCGAGAGGCCCCACATCCCAACGTGGCTGGGGCAGCACCTCACAAAGGGCGATCCCAACCCTGCCCTGGCCCCCCAAACCCCCCGAAAATCCGCGATTTTCTCGGGCTGCCGGGGAAATAAATTCACCCCCTGAACCTCTTTGTGCTCCGAGTGCTGCCATGGACAGGGGGCCAAAGCAGAACTCCCAGCTGAGCTGTTTGGAGCAGAACTTGCCTCCAGGTGCTGGGGCCCGTCCCGAGCCGCTCCTGCGGGGATTGCTGCGGGAATTTCCTCCTGCCCTGCTGTGCTCAGGAGATGCCGAGGCCGAAGCAGCGGGGAACAGCCAAGCACGAGGCAGGAAAGGGAGCGGTGTTTACTCCAGCTCCTCCAAAACTTGTCGGAGCAGGATTTAATTTGCCGAGCTCTTCCCAGCTCCGTTGTGAAGGGAGCGCATCCTGGAAATCCTGGTGCGGCTCGTACTCCAAATAACACCCGCAGCTCCCCACGAGCTGTCGGTAACGTTTCCTCCGCAGCGTTTCCTTTGCCCAGCAGCAGCATCCACCCCTCCCGCTGAATTTTTCTGTGATGATAAAGACTCGCCCCCGGCTGTTTACATCCCTCTTTGCTCTCGCCACACAGCGGCACCCAGCCTGCCACAGGCTCCCAAAGCTCTCACAGCTTTCATTTTCAAACCGCACGGGTTTCCTGCAGCTCCCAGCAGCAGCTCCAGCCCTGCCGGAGCCTCTGGGCTGGCCCAGGATGGTTCTCCCTCCTCCCCTGGCATGAGCAGGGTTTTGGTCCCGTTCCCCTCGCGGTTCCGCTTCCCTCTCTGCCTACGCAGGTGGAAGAAGCTGGGGAGATTTTTTTGTTGTTTTTAAGGCTGCTGTTTCCAGCTCAGCTTTCCCCTGAGTTGTTTTCCTGACCCCGCTGCTCTCCAGGCACTGCTGTGCTGTCCCTCCCAACACCCCCCAAATCCCCCCGGATTGCTCAGAGAGCCCCGAGCAGCCCCGGCTCAGCACAGGCAGGCACAGACCGGAGCAGAAGGAAGAGAAGGGAACAGAAGGCCCCGAGCCGAGCTCTGACAGCTCTGGCAAGCCCAAACCTCGCGTTTAGTGTCGATTTGTGCTCCAGCACCATTTGGGGTTTGGCAGAGCTGCCATTCTCCTCCCCCACGTTTGGAGAGAGGAGAAAAAGTCCCACATGGCATTGGGACACTTTCCTCAGCAGGTAACTGCAGCACGATGGAGATCTGGGGGTTTGATTGTGTTTGTGCCTCATTTTGTACTCGGGAGCTGCTCCAGGGCTCCCTCCAGCCTCCATCACACCGTGCCAGGTGTTCAGCCTCGCTGCTCTCACTCACTTTGAGCTTTGGCTCAAAGTTCAGGTCGGGTTTGAAGGGCTGACCCTGACCCCTGCCCCAGGCAGACCCTGACCCCAAACCTGTGCCCTCAGGGTTCTCTGTTGGGCAATGGCGAGAGGAGCCTCCCAGACCCCAGAGGCAGCCCCTGTCCCCAGCAGGGAGCAGCACGGACGCTCTGGAGCATCCAAAGGTTCCTGGAATCCCTCAGGGCAGGGAGCTGCTGCAGCATTCCAGGGCTGTGCCCCACTGCTCCTCTCAGGGGTGGGAAACAGCTCAGCCAGGCCCACTGGGATATGGGAAAAGCTGCCCAAGGGAGGCTTCTTCTCCCTCACACCCCACAGGACAGTCCCACACCCAGGACTCTGTGAGTCGCATAAAAAAACCCCAATTGTCTACAGATTTCCCATCCACAGGTGCTCCAGGTGTGGAGTTAAACTCCAAACAAAGCTGGGAGCCAAGCCAGGCTCAAGGACAGAGTAAGGACCGAGAGCAGTGGCCCCACAGGATCCCTGCAGGGTGGGTTGGGGAGGTTGGTGCTGCCTGGTCACAGCCCAAGGACCTGGGGGTGTGCTCAGGGGAAGGTTTGGGGTTCCAAATGCACCTACAATCCTTCCTCAGAGCCCCAGCCCACAAGAGCCAGGGCTGTGGGCAGGTGCTGTTCTGGTGTCTGGGTGACACCAAAACAAAACCCACTCCTGTCCCACCCTCCCCGCAGGGCCCTGCTGTCCCCCTGTGCCACCCCAGGTGTCCCCAGGCTCCCCATGCCAGGCAGGCTCCCCCAGCCCTGAGGAACAAGGGCCGTTTGTTGGGATGTCCCCAGCACAGGGACACAAACAGCCCCCAGCTGACAGCGCCGAGGTGCCCCACAAAGCTCTGATTGTCACAGCCAGGGGACAATGCCAGGCTCTGGGGCACTGTGGCCGTGCCCAGCCCTGTCCCTGCACCCAGCCCTGTCCCTGCACCCAGCCCTCAGCTCCCGAGCAAAGGAGGCAGGAGAACAGCACTGTGCAGCTTTATTGAGTCACTCGGTTACAGCAGTATTTTAGCAGACTGGACAGTCAGAGAGTTTTGTTTGAAGTGTAACAGATATTCAGCATGGAACAGTTACTACAGATTCCTTGCACAAAGGTCTTACAGAGCTGATACAGTACTTGCCATCAACCCAGGAGCGAGTGCACTGGCGTAGAAAAGGATGCAACAAGAAGAAAAAGCTACACTGGAAAGACAACACTTTAGAAAAGTGACACATGGAAGGTCTCCCCTCTAGCCCCCAAAGCAAGTGTACAGTTTGGATCTAATTTTACAGTTCTACATCAGTTTCTAAGAAACTTAAAAAAAAATATATATATAACCGAACGAAAACCAAAGATAAAACCACTGGCCAGTACAGTCTTTGGATATTTGGAGGAGGGGGAGAGTCAGTTTCCAGAACGGAGTCAGTCGGTCTCGGCCTCGCCGGGGTCTTTCCCTTCTTTGTTCTTTCGAACCTCTTCCACATGCTTGTCCTGAAAAACAGCACCAGGGAGATGAGGGAGAGAGGGGATAGAAGAGGGGAAAGAAGGAAACGCTCCCCACACCAGAGTGGGGCACAGACTGGAGCTGCAGGGAGAGGCTGCTCCAGCTCCCGTCCCTCTCCCAGCTGCAGTTCTGCAACCAAAGCACACAGCCCAGCCCTCCCCAGCTGTGTCACCTCGTGGTGTGGCTGTTTTTGGGGTTCACCTCCCTTTCCCAGCAGGAGCAGGGCCAGCTCTCCCAGCTCTACACCCACCTTCTCCCGCAAGCGCTCCAGCTTGGCAGCCATTTGTGCCTCACGGTTCTCTTTGTTGGCTTCCATTTTGTGGGTCAGCTTCTCCTCTGCCATTTTGCTGAAGTTGTTGTTCTCCTCGATGGCTTTCTGCAGCACCTCCTTCTCGTGCTCCCGCTTCTCTGCCAGCTGCTTCAGCACTTCTGCCTCGTGGGACTGGCACAAGGGAGCAGGCAGTGAGGGCACAGCTCCTCAGAGCATTCTGTGCCCCTCTGGAGCTGCCCTCACACCCACAGAGCCTGCACCTCCCCACCACAGCACAGCAAAGCTCAGCTTGTCATCACCTGCAGAGCTTGTGAAATGGGATCGTTCTGGATTTTTTATTTTTTAGTGTTAATATTGATGGAATTTCCCTTGAAGATCCTCCCTTCTCAGAGTGAATCACAGATTCAGGTCAGGCTCATTTCAGTCACAGCCTCGCCACCCTCAGGGGCTCCAGGCTGCTCCCCCAGCCACATCTTTCATCACTCAGACAATTTATTCCCCAGCTTCTCATTACAGAGTCACTGCTGCGCTTTCTAGGAGAAAATTCATCTGTTCTGGTGTTAAAAGACAAGAAAAACAGCTCCTTCCTGAAAGAGCTGCCCCTCTCAGCTACGTTTCCTCCCAGTTTTTCTCCAAAATCTCTTTGGAATTAAAACCATGACCATAAAGCTTCATAAGGGATTTAATTAATACTCAATTTACCATTAAAAAAACCACACCTATCCTAAGAAACAAATAAAAAACCAGCCCCAAACCCCCCAAAACCGGTGGAGCAGAGCTCACTTCAGCTGCTCCAGCCTTACCTTGCGTCTCTCCTCTGCCGCCTCCAACTTCTTCTGGATCTCTTCCAACGACACATCCTTCTTCTTTGGGGGAGACAGAGGGAACTCTGGCACGGCTTCTTTCGAGCGGGGGCTGAGGATCAGCTCAAAGGCCTGCCCAGAGGCTCGCTTCTCCAGCTCCTTCACTTGGATATCTGGGAATGCAGGGGGGAAAAAGCCAGGAAAAAACAGGATTTATGGGTTCAGGTGACATCAAAAACAGCTTTCCAGAATTCAGCACCACAGAGGGAGGGCATCCCAGACAGGAGTTATGTTTTCAGCACAGCAATACTGCTCAAAAATGTGCACATTTCCTTTGCAATCCTTCCTCAACTTGACATCACCATGTTTTAATTCAGCTTTCAACATCCCAAGTTGTGAAAACAAGTCCGTTAGTTCAAATAAAAAATCCTTCTCCCTCCAGTCACAAACCTGAGGATGAATTCCCAGGTGTTTGTGTGGAACATGAGACAGCCCAGAATTCAAAAATGGTTTTTCAGAGCAATGTGCAGCAGGGCTCTCTCTCTCCCAGCCCTGTGTTGGTGACAGCCAGCTCTGCTGAGGGAGCAGATGGCTGCAGGGAGTTGATCCCATCTGCTGCCAGACTCCTCTTTTGGGGTGTTTTCACAACCACCCAGCCTCACCCAAGATGGGGGAAAAGCCTGCTGACAGCAGCTTATTTCACTAGATTGGGTTTTTAAGTTATTCCCGAGAAAATTAGGATGCAACAACAACAAAAAAACAAAGGCACAAGAGCATTCAGCACAGAATTTTACCTACCAGAAGTAGCCATGGCCAAGAAAATAAGAGTCCAGAAGCCAAGTCTGGGAGAAGGTCAGTCAGGTGGGTTCCTAGGTAACAAAGAGATGTGCCATTCAACAGGGATCCTGCTCCTCATCAAAACTGCTAACCACAATTAGAGCTGCTGAACAAAAGGCAGCTCACTGCAGCCAGTGATTCCAGGCATTTTGTGCAGCTGATGGAATACAGGAGAGGTTATGGAATTACTGGCGCTGCAGGTGTGATATCCGAGCATCTTCAATCTGGTTTATTCCACATTAAGGTGCTCGAACAAAGACCCGCGTTGAACACGGCGCGATGGGGATTTCAGTGCTCTCACACACATAAAAGAGCTCGCCGAATAAAAAAATGACGCACCACAGGACAGCACAGCCAGGATTCCTGCCACTCCCGAAGGATCTGAAATGTGCGCAATCGAGCTCATTTAAAATTCGCTTTTAATTGCGCAGCTCAAGTCAGATGCTTCACACCGCGGCAGACAGCGAGGGCGCACACCGCCCAGCATTACCTCGTGAAAAGGGGGCGTCGTAAAAAAAAAAAGCCAGAAGAGAGTATAGAAACCGTGAAAGGGGGAAAAAAATTAAAAGGTTTTTTTTTGGTTTTTGTTTTTTTTTTTTTTTCGGGGGGTCCAAGGGGCGCCGCTGCGGGCTCCGGGCGGGGCCGGTGCGGAACGGGCAGCGCGCGCCGCGCCCCCGGCCCCGCCCCCCGCGCGGCTCAGCCAATCAGCGGCCAGACGGCAGCGCAGGCCCCGCCCCCGCCCCTCCAACCGCACCGAATTCAAACCGCCGGGGAGAGCGCGCGCGCGCCCGCGCGAGGGGGCTCGAGGGAGGGGGCGGGGCCAGCGCCAACATCCGGGCACCTGCCGCCCCCCGCCTCAGGTGCGGGGCCGGCCCCCCCCCACCCGCCGCAGCCCCTCGGGGGCGAAGGGGACGGGGAGCGCCGGGCAGCGCCTCAGGGCCAGGGGGCTCCCCGAGGGTCCCCACGGCTCGATGGCGTCGGGCGCGGTCGCCCGGATACCGCCCCTTCCCCACTAACAATGGCGGGGAGGGGAGGGGGCGCCGCTGCCGCGGGTAGGGCGTCGCCCCTCGCTGAGGGACAATAGACACCCCCTTCCCCATAGCGATCGGGGCGCGAGGGGAACACGGACACGTACGAGGAATCCCCCCCGTCATTGTCTCCCTTCCCTTTGTCACCGCGACGCTCCAAAAACCGGGCTGCGACGCGATGCCCGCCAGCGGGACAAAAGCGACCACCGCCCCGAGCGCCCGCAAAGCGCCACGCAGCCCTCCCCTCCCTGACACCCACCCTCGGCACCCCTCCGACACCCGCAATAACGGGGCGCCGGAGCCCCGTAAAGTACCGACACCTTCTCCTTTCTTCCTCCGCCTTCTGGCGACGCGGAGAGCGTAACGGACGAGGGGAGCCCGCGACCGCAGCCCGCCCGTGCGCGCTCCCCACCCCCCCGTCACCGGCAGCC
>PYHW01009782.1:715427-734377 GCA_013186435.1 Turdus rufiventris | reverse complement strand
GAGCGCATTGTGGGCTTCCCCACGCAGAGCCACTTCTGGGACCCCGAGCAGGGGCGCTGGGGCTACACCTCCAAATGGACCAACGAGCTCTCCATCGTCCTCACCGCCGCCGCCTTCTACCACAGGTACCGGGGTCGGGAGGGGCCAAGAGGGGCCGGGAGGGGCTGCAGGGACCGGGGGGCTCGGTCACATCCTCACCCCGTTCTCCCCCCAGGTACTACCACAGCCTCTTCACCCAGTACCTGCCCGCGGGGCTGCGGGAGCTGGTGGACGGGCTGGCCGCCTGCGAGGACATCCTGATGAACGTCCTGGTGGCCGCTGTCACCAAGCTGCCGCCCATCAAGGTGACCCAGCGGAAGCAGCACAAGGAGGGGGTGGTCCAGCAGGCGGAGTGCGGGGATGGGGCTGCGGGGACCCCCCCGGCCGGGCAGGGGAGCCCCCCGGCCCCGCGCTCGGCTCCTGCCAAGGCGGAGGGCACGGCTGGCAGCCGCCGTTCCTCCCAGCGCCAGGACTGCCTCAACCAGTTGGCAGACTGGTTTGGCTACATGCCCCTGGTGTCCTCCCAGCTGCGCCTCGACCCCGTCCTCTTCAAGGACCAGGTCTCCGTCCTGCGCAAGAAATACCCGAGCTTGGAGAAGCCGTGAGGCTACCGGGGCCGGCTCCGGGAATCCCGTTCCCGGTGCACGGAGCCCTCCGGGGCCAGGCGGGCGCTGCTGACGGGGTTTTACTCGTTATTGTGTTTTACCAGTGCAATAAAGGAGGGTGGAGAGGTACGGTGGCTCTGTGGGATTGGGGGAAGCACGGGGAGCACTGGGAGCACTGGGAACACTGGGAGCCCTGGGAGCACTGGGAACACTGGGAGCACTGGGAGCCCTGGCAGCACTGGGGGCACTGGGAGCACTGGGAGCACTGGGAGCACTGGGAGCACTGAGGGCACTGGCAGCACTGGGGGCACTGGGAGCACTGGGAGCACTGGGAGCACTGGGAGCAGCAGCTTTTGGGTGCTCCAACCCTTCTGCTGGGAATAACCCGGGCAGCCCCCCCAGCCCTGCGGGGAGGGAGAGTCCTTCACCCTCCCGAGGGCAAACAGAGGCGCGATAAGAGATGTGTGTGACCTCCCTGCCTCCCTCCAGCTGCGTCCCCCACAGTCCCTGGGCAGCCCAGCACTCCATTGCCTCCCCGGAGAAGGGAAAATGGGTGTTTCAGCTCTTTCCTCCCAGTTCAATAGAAATAGGAAAGATTAGGTGGCTGGCCTCCAATTTTCAGGCTGGCACAGCCCTGGGCCTGCCCTTGGCTCCTACAGATAGCAGAGATAACAGCCAGACCCAACATCCCCCCACACACCCCCGTGTGCTCGGCTTTATTTTTCCACACACGAAAAACCCCCCGGGATGCGCGGGCAGCAGTCAGTCAGTCGCGGGGGGGTTGGCATTCCCGGCAGTCCCGCATCTCCTCGGAGTAGCTCTCCACCTGGATGGTGGTGGTGTGGAAATGGAAGGTGCCCTGCAGCCGAGAGCTGGCCTCGTCCAGCACCTCCTGCGCGCTGGCAGCCGCGTCTGCCAGAGAAAATCGGGGAATGTCGGGGTGGGGGGAAACCGCGACCCTCCCCGCACAACATCGTGACACTCACTGATGGAGATGTGTCCCTGTCCCTGCTGTGACACTGTGTACTCCTATCCCCTCCCTGTGACACTGTGTGCCCCTGTCCCTTCCTGTGACACTGTGTGCCCCTGTGACACTGTGTGCCCCTGTCCCTGCTGTGACACTGTGTGCCCCTGTCCCCTCCTGCGACACTGTATGACCCTGTCCCCTCCCTGTGACACTGTGTGCCCCTGTGACACTGTGTGCCCCTGTCCCCTTTCTGTGACACTCACTGATGGCGATGTGTCCCTGTCCCCGCTGTGACACTGTGTGCCCCTGTCCCTTCCTGTGACACTGTGTGCCCCTGTGACACTGTGTGCCCCTGTGCCCTCCTGTGACACTCACTGATGGCGATGTGCTCCTGTCCCCTCCCTGTGGCACTCACTGATGCCGATGTGCCCCTGTCCCCCGCTGTGACACTGTGTGCCCCTGTCCCCTCCCTGTGACACTCACTGATGCCGATGTGCCCCTGTCCCCTCCCTGTGGCACTCACTGATGCCGATGTGCCCCTGTCCCCTCTGTGGCACTCACTGATGCCGATGTGCCCCTGTCCCCTCTGTGACACTCACTGATGCCAATGTGCCCCTGTCCCCTCTGTGACACTCACTGATGGCGATGTGCACCGAGAGCAGCGGCTGTGCAGCTGTCAGCGCCCAGATGTGCAGGCTGTGCACGGCCTCCACGCCCCGCACCGCCAGCAGCATCTCCCGCACCGCGTTGAAATCCATCCCTCTGGGGGTCCCTGCGGGGACACAGCCGTGGTAGCTGCAGGGATGGACACCGGGCACCCGTGGGTGACCCCACTGCCCAGCACCCCCCTCGGTGTTCCTACCCTCCATGAGGACCAGGAGGACGTCACGGAGGATGGTCAGCGTTGTCCCCAGCACCAGCGCGGAGAACAGGAAGGTGCAGATGGGATCCACGTACTTGTACTCGGGCTGGAGGGGGTGGGACAGGGTGAGGCACCGTCACCTCACCCCAGATCCCCATCGGGACTCTCTGTGTCACCCTGTGCCTGGAGCCGCTGTCCCCGTGTCCCCAGCACCCCGTTTGCCCCAACAGACCTTGAAGAAGATGATGTAGGAGGCGATGAGGACTCCGACGCTCTGCAGCAGGTCCCCCACGACATGGACGAAGGCGGCGCGGACGCTGGCATTGGGCTGCTCGCCCGCTGCCCCGTGGCTGTGCCCGTGGCCAGTCTGGTGCAGAGCCACCCCCATTCTGCGGGCAGGGCACGGGTAACACAGCAGGGCACGGGTGACACGGCAGGGCACGGGTGACACAGCAGGGCACGGGTGACACGGCAGGGCACGGGTGACACAGCAGGGCACGGGTGACACAGCAGGGCACGGGTGACACAGCAGGGCACAGGTGACACGGCAGGGCACGGGTGACACAGCAGGGCACGGGTGACACGGCAGGGCCCGGCAGGCTCAGGGAGGGGACAGCCCGGCAGGACAGGGGTCCTGTGGCCCGTACGTACACGATGTTGACGGCCACGGCGCAGGCGGAGGTGATGAGCATCACCCCGCCCTCGATGTCGTAGTCACCCGAGAGCAGGCGTTGGGCCCCCAGGTAGACCAGGACCCCTGTGACCACCCAGATGGAGAGCACGGAGAGCAGGGCCCCCAGGATCTCTGCAGAGAGACCCCCCCGGCATTGCTGCTTCACCGTGTGCCACCCCGAGCACCATCCCCGGCTCCCCGGCAGTGTCGGGGCACAGGGGGGGCACCCAGCACTCAGCCCCACTTGTTCATGGTGCCAGGACCTCGCCAGGGCTCCCCAGGGCACCCCAAACCCCCTGTCCCGCACGGGAGGGCACACAGGGGTGCTCCCACGGCATCGCCAGGGTGGTGTCACCTGCTCGGTGCCATCCGAAATTCATGGTTTTGGTGGGGGGCCGTGAGGACACCCAGAGCGCAAAGAGGCTGATCATGATGCTGGCAAAGTCCGTCAGGAGGTGAGCGGCGTCCGTCAGGATGGCCAGGCTGTGTGCCAGGTACCCGCCTGCGGGGGGACATCGGGGGGACATCGGGGGACATGACAGGGGTCCTTCCCCGAGCTGGGCACAGCTCAGCTCACCCCCCGCCACAGTGGGGTCCCGCTGGGTGTTCTGACCCACAGAAAACCACAGGGAGCTCTGGCCGCCCCCACAGCAGGGATTCAGGACAAGAGGGGCTCCGGGGTGACCCCACAGGACCAGCCCGCCCGCAGCACTCACCCACGGCTTCCCCCACCATGAAGAAGAGGCAGATGCCAGCAGCCAGGTAGAGCTTCCTGCGCGCCCGCTGCTGCTGGCCGCGGTGACCATCGGTGCCCCGCGTGTGGCAGTGCTGGCCACGCCGTGTCCCCAGCTCCAGGGCGGGCTCCCGTCCCTGCTCCGCCTTGTGCCCGTCCTTTAGCGCGGCCCCCACATAGGACCTGCCGGGGAAAGGGGTGCTTGGGGTGGGGGGGTCTTTGGGGGGCGGGCTGGACCCTGAACGCTCCCCCCCAGCCCGTTCCTGGGGAGCTGCACAGCAAAGAGGGGACCCCACATCCCCATCCCCTCGGGCACCCCCGTACCCGCCTGTGCCCTCGCTCAGGAGGTGCCGCTTCTCATCCCCGGGTGCCATCCTCTCCTCCTGCTCCTCCTGCTCCTCCTGCGGGTCGGCGCGGGTGACCCCGGCGTGTGGCCGGCGCTGGTGGCAGCCGGTGGCCTCGGCCCGTGTGAAGAGCCGGGATTCGTGTGCAAATCCCGGCTGGAGGAGGGACGGCCAAGCCGGCTGCAAAGCGCCCGCGGATCCTGCCCCAGGCTGGGCCCCCTCGCCCGCCATCCTGGGGGCTGCTGGGGAAGGGGGGATCGCTCTGGGACCCCCCCCAGAGCGTTCCCAGGAGCTGCAGACCCGGGCTGGGTGGATGGAACACCCCCAGGTCCCCTCCAAACTCACACGGTGAATCCCCTCTCTGCTTTGGGGAGCTTTCGGAACCCCTCAGTTTAGACCCAGCCATGTGATGGATAAGCCTGGACCCCTCCTCCTCCTTTCCCCCCGCCCTCGGTGAGCAGCATTAATTATCCTGGGGCTAATTGCACTTGTGGCTCAGCTCTGGGGTCTGCCTCAGTTTCCCCTCGGCCCTCGCTGAGCAGGATTTATGATTTTGCAGGAGAAAAGCATTTATGGGGTACTTGTGCATTTAGGATGTATATTTGTATTTATGGGGTATTTTCTCATCCCAGGTGTATTTTTGAGCTCAGTCCGCAGCAAACCAGCAGCTCGATGCCAAGATCATCCCCAAGCCTGGAGCATCCTCAGCCCCTCCTGTGCCACATCTCCAGCCCAGGGCGAGCTCTGGACCGGGCATCCCATGCCCAGGAGATAAATCCTGCCGGGTGCCGACCTGTTACATCCCGGGCAGGCGGCCAGGAGCAGCTGCCAGCACTGCCAGAGGTGCTAATGAGGCTGGAAATGAAGAGCTGCACGGGAGGTGTCCCTGTGCCAGCCTGGCACACCCATCCCCGATGCCCACCCCGGGGCTGCAGAGCCAAGAGCGAGAGGCGAGGAAGAAAAATAACCACCCGAAGCACCAGATTTCTTTATAAAATACACAAATTTCAAATCCGTGACAATTATATACAAAACAAGGGAATTACAAAACGTGCGGAATTTGTCCTATTTGCACCCGTATAGAAAAGTGTCGTGTGCTGGAGTGGGCAGGGCTCGCCAGGCTGCCGGGCCCTGCCCTGTGTCCCCCCCATCCCAAATCGTCGCCGGACATCCTGTGCCCGGGGGCGTTTCTCCACCGCCGGCAACGTTGCTGTGGCTACAGGGAAGCTGCTGAGGGAGAGGATGGGGTGATCAAGGAGGGCCCAAGCACCCAAAACTCCCCCCTGGGTGCTGGAGGGTCCTGGGGAGTTGGGTTCAGCCGTGCTCTGCCCCTTACCCATCACTGTCCTCTCGGGCGCTGCGTTCTCTTCCACCTCTTCTTCCTCCCCATCGAAGTATTCATCATCTTCATCTGCTGCAAAAAAGAGGCCAAAGGTCACCAGGAGCCACCAGGAGCCACCAGGAGCCAGCAGGAGCAGCAGAGGTGTCACCAGCTGGGTGGGGTCGGTGCAGGGGTGTTGGGGGCTCAGTTACCGGGGTCGAAGTCCAGGGCGTGCACGGCCTCGGTGAGGTGCTCCAGGCTCACGGACAGGTGGTCCATGCTCTCATAGCCCTGCTCGATCTTGTCCAGCCGACCACCCTTGGAGGCCTCCACGATCCTGGGCAGGGAGAGCACGGATGTGTGTGCGTGTCCCTGTCCCCTGGCTGAGCTGGGGGCTGTGGGGCACCAGGCAGGGCATCCCCACACCCCCCAAACTCTGGCCTTGGGGCACCAGGGCAGGGCATCCCCACACCCCCCAAACCCTGCCCAAGGGGCTTGGATCGTGGACATTTCCCCAGTTTGAGCACTTACGTTTTTATGAGTTGCTTGGCGTTCTGTGGAGAGAGAGAAGGGGAGGAGGAGAAGAGGGAGAAGGAGGTGAGTGAAGGTTGTCCCCAAGAGTGGGACCCCGTGGGGCAGCAGGGATGGGGGCAGCTTTGGGGGTCTCACCATGAGGAACGCAGCCCCCCCGGTCTCCTCGGCTGCCTGGATCGCTGTCTCCACCAGGCGGCTCGACCTCTCCAGCTGCTCTTTGTACTGGCAGATGAGGCTCTGGATGAAGGAGGTCTTGTCCGCCTGCTCCTGCGAGATGCGCTGCAGCAGCTCCGCCTTCTTCTCCTCCAGCAGCGCTGCCAGGGCGTCGAAGCGAGCGCAGAGCTCCCTCTTGGCCGCCTCGCTGTTCTCCTGCGGGGACAAGGGACAGGAGATGCCACCTCTGCATCCCTCCGGCACCTGCAGCATCCCAAGGTTTTCCCTGCCATGCCCTGCCGGGTTTTTGGGGGGCTCCTTTCCCCGCTTTCCTCACCTCGGTGCTGTGGCAGGAGTCCTCCAGCTGGGAGATGATGGTCTGGATGCGGTCATTCCCCGCCACCAGCATGGAGATGCAATTGTTCAGCTCAGTCTGGTGAGGTACAGAGAGAAGAAGTTGGAAACTCCTGCCGAGACAGGAACTTCTCCCATCCCAACACGGGACGGGCTGGGCATTGCCTGTCCCCAGCTCTGCTCCCCCACATCCCCCAGCAGCCAGGGCTGCTCTAATTATAGTCTGTCTCCTGGCCAAGTCACCCGGGGGCTATTAATACCCGGTGAGGCAGTGCCGGTGTTATTTGTCACTGTCCTAGCTCAGCACAGTGTCCCCCGCAGCCCCCCCGGGTCCCCCCCACGGCACCTTCTGTCCCTGGAACACGGTTTGCAGAGGGGCCACCTCGCAGTCCTTGTGGGCACCGAACACTTTGCACATGGAGCAGGTGGGCACCTCGCAGGTGACGCAGTAGATGTTGATCCGCTCGTCCTCGTGCTCCTTGCACATGGGGTGCTCCCCCTTTTTCAGGGGCCTGCTGGAGAGGGTGGCACGGCCACGGTGACGTCCCCAGCACGGTGACATCCACACCAGGGTGTCCCCACTGCAGCGACACCCCCAGTGCCACCCCAAAATCAGGTCCCCAGGAAAGAAGCTGGATCCTGGCATAGCCCCACAGCTGCTCCTTTGGGAGCCCCCAATCGCTCTGCAAACCCCAGTATGTCCCAGTTTAAACCACCGTGGCACTGGGGACGGGGGGGCTGCGATCCACAGGCGCTGCACCAGCGCCTAATTTTAGCCTTGTGCTGCCTGGATTTATTGTCACCCATCGTGTGACCAGGGTGGGGACACCCAGAAACCCCCGAGGGGGGGTCCCAGACAGGGGCTGCAGCTCAGTCATCCCATCCACAGCAAGGAGGGACATGGGGACAAGCCAAGGCTCTGACACAGGGACAGGCCTGTGCCCCCCGGCCCCCCCGGCCACCTGCCACGTGCCATCGTCCCTGTCCCCATGGCTCTCACACAATATTTACAGCGGTCCAGGCAACTTGGCCGGGGCCACAGCTCTGTCTCGAGAGCCTGTGATCCCTCTGTCCCCCCCCAGCTCCATGCCTGTCCCCACTGGGGCCCCCCCAAACTGTCCCTCTGTCCCTTATCAGCCTCAGTGCCTGTTGTCACGAGCAGAGCCTGGATTCGTCCCTCACACCTCTTATCTCCCACCGAATGTTCCAGCAACAGCCCTGGGGGAGCAGCAGGACGTACCCAGCTGTCACCAACCCCCAGGGACCCGCCATCCCCCCCTGGGGACAGCCAGAGGCACAAACTGCTCTGCACAGAGGGGACAGTTGGGCTGGGGGAGGAAGATTTGGGTGCAGGGAGGAAGTTTTGAGTGGCGAGAGGAAGATTTTGGTCGAGGGAGGAAGATTGAAGTCAGGAAAAGATTTGAACTGGGGATCACTTGCGGGAAATGGTTTTCCCACCATTCCCAAAAAAAATTAGTATTTTCAAACACCTCTCAATTGCTCCATCTCTGGCGTCAGAAAAGGGCAAAACCCGACAATCACTGAGCAGAAAGAACCCAAGGTGCAGTCCCTGGGGGTTTTGGTGCTGGGGCATGAGAGGGGCCATCCCCATGTCCCCACATCCCCATATCCCCATGTCCCCCCAGCCACAGATGCTGTGCCCACCTGGAGCACTCCTGCTTGTAGATGTCGATGATGTTCTCCACCAGCAGGTTCCTCTGCAGCCCGTACACGCCGTGCCGGTCCAGCAGCACCTCGTGGCGGCACGAGGGGCACCGGAACCGGCCCCCCGAAATCACACTGCTGCGGCTCTGCCAGTACGGGTTGGCGGCCTGCGAGGGGGACATGAACATGGGGGGTCCATCGGTGTCCCCACAATGTCCCAGTGCCCCCCAGGCCGGCGTGGGGACAGAGCAGACCCCGTCTCACCTGGAAGACGTCGTTGGCGCACTTGCGGCAGAGGTTGTGCTGGCAGGGCAGGATCACCACGGGCTTGCTGAACATCTCCAGGCAGATGGGGCAGATGAGCTGCTTCTCCAGGCTCTCCATGGGGCTGCCATCCTGCAGGATACCGGCTTGGAAATCCATGGGCTCCTCAGTGCTGTCCTCTCAGCCCTCTCGCTGCCGGCGCCCCTCGCCCCGCTATTTATAAATCGCTGCCCGTCACGCGGATCGCGATCGCGCCGCGGTGTCGGGTGTCGGGGACAGCACAGCACCTGTCACACGGCCCTGAGACATCGGCCAGGCCCTGTAAACAAGATGGGCACAGGCTGTCCAGGAGGCGCTGCCCGCCCGTGCCGGGCTCAGCCCAAACCGGAGCTGTGGGGTAAACAGGGCCACGCGCTGTCCCCAACGAGGGGTGGCACATCCTGACACCAGCACGGCCCCAAAACATCGGAGTGGGGGCACCAGAGCAGCCCCGTGGTCATCAGGACATTGTGATGGTTGCAGAAATCGGGCAGGGCCAGCTGCAGCTTGTACAGTTTGTCCCTTTCCCCACCCAAACCAAACACGACAACTGCGGTTCAAACACCTCTCCCTGCGTGCCTGGAGGGGAGAGGCGGCTCTGGGGAGATGTTCCCCCATGCCAGAGGGGTGTCCCCTCCTCAGGCAGGGGCTGGGGGGCTCCTCTGTGACCCCAAACACAGCCATGACCCAGCTGGCTCCACTGCTGGGGTTCAGAACTGACCCAGAAACGGCTGGAGGGGCAGAGGGTGAGCAACACTGGCTGAAAACAGTCCCAGACACGATGCCCAGCTGGCTGGCCAGGGGCCAGTGCTGGCCACAGGCAGAGCTGTCAGCACGGGCAGCCGTGCCAGCAGAGGGTAACCCTACCCCGGCACAGCCGGGTCGGGCTGGGGGGACAGGGCAGGGCGGGGTGGTGGCTGCTGGAGGGGTGCAGGGGGTACCTGGGTGCACAGGTGTGGGTGTGCAGGTGTGCAGGTGTGCAGGGGTACACGGACAAACAGTGCACAGGCACAGGGACGTGTGACACACGGACACCTGGACAGGCACACGGTGACGGGGTGCACTGACCCCCTCCTCCCCCAGCCAGGTCAGCCCCACAGCTGTTTTGGGGCTCCTTCCGCCCTGGCTCACGTGCGGAGCAAGTGACTGTGCCGGGACCCGCCAGCACATCTTGCAAAATTGTTCCCGTTCTGGCACTTGGGGCTCTGCCAGCGAGGCCTGGCAGGAGAGCAGGGCTGGCTGGGCACCCGGGAGGGCTCGGACACTTCCCGGACCCAGACACGACCTGGCCCTGCCCTGGGTGACATTGATTAACTAATTGCTTCTGGACTCGATTAAGGGGATTCACAGGAACGGAGGGGTGGTAATGCCCTAAGCAGCTTTCCGAACCCACAAGGGGCTCGTTGGTCCCTAATTGGCTTGGGACAGCTTAGGCAGGACCCAGGCCACTAATCACCCCCGGGATCCGTCCCAATTAACCCTGGAGAGCCCACTACAGGAATGAATCTCTGTCTGCTTGGTCTTTGCAGTGCTCTCAGCAGTAGGTGGCCCTGGCTTCTCCCCAAATATCCCTGTGAGGGCTTTGCAATGTTGAGGAGATAGCAAGGCCTGTGACAGGAGCCCTGTGCCCCCAGCTCCTGGGCATGGGGGGCACTTCCAGCCCTTCAGCCTGGGGACGAAAGGGGAACATGGCACAGAACATGGCACAGAACAGGGCACAGAGAGGGGCGACAGCTCTTGTGTCACTGTCACACAAATCCAGAGCACAGCCAAGAGCGAGATGGGCTGTACTGATTTTTTCTGGACACCAAGCAATAAATCGCAGAGTCCTGGAATTGTTTGTTTTGGAAGGACCTCAAAGCCCCTCCAGTGCCACCCGTGCCATGGCAGGGACACTTCCCGCTGTCCCAGGCTGCTCCCAGCGTCCACCCTGGCCTTGGGCACTGCCAGGAATGCGGGACAGAAGTGCCAGGGCCTCACAGGCAACAATTCCTTCCTAATTAATAATCAGAAATTTCAGTAATTCATTATTAATTATTAATATAATTAACATCCACCTCTCTCGCCCCGCCCCCTCATCTGACCAATCACAGCGCTCTGTGCCAGGAGTGGGCGTGGTCACACAATGGGCGGGGCAGTGTGGGCGTGGCCGCGCGGTGAGGCGGGCGGAGCGCAGCGCTAAGATGGCGGCCGGGCGGCGGCGGCGGCCGCGCTGAGGTAACGCGGATTTCTCGGCCCGGCTCGGCCCGGCCCTGCCCCACATCATCCCCACATCATCCCCACATCATCCCCGGGCCCTGCGGGGGGTTGTAGCGGGGCGAGATCCGCGCTGCCGGCTCGGGGGAAGGCGTCCGGTACCCGCTGCGGCGGGCAGGGCCCAGCGGGCCGGGCATCGTCCCTCAGTGTGGGGCGAGCGGTTCTTCCCTTCACAGCCGCAGGTGGGGGCGCGGTGCGAGCAGGGGGTGCATTTATACCATCCATAATATCCATATATTTGTATTATTCCATCATTGCCGCCGTTGCGGCGCTGCGGGCCCGGTGTGGGCTCGGAGCTCGGGCCGGAGCGGGGCCGGGGCTCGGGCCGGTGCTTGGCCCGGTGCTCCCGGCACGGGGGGCGGTCGGTGCCGCTCGGAGCCCGCTGTGCCCGCTGTGCCCGTGTCTGAGGAACCCAGCGCGCTGTTTTGCCCGGAGCTGGTGGGGAAATTGCGGCTCCTGCCCCTGTTGCCCCTGGGATCTCAGTGCCCAGGCTCGGCTCTGCTCTGCACTCTCCTGGCAGCGCGTTTCTCACACACGTCACATCTTAGTTCAAAACCTTGCTGCAAATGCCCATCACAGCTTTGCTGGAAGGTTAAATATCTCTGTAGCATTGCCTGAGACTGATGATGCCTTTTTTTCTCTCTCTTTTTCTTTTTTTTTTCCTTTTTTTTTTCTTTAAATTGCCTAAAGCAGTGGAAATACTTGAAAGCTTCCTACTAATAACAGGCCCTTTCAATGTGGTCCTTATTGCCTGACATAAAGAGAATTACCTTTATCACCGGCTGTCTTAAAGCTATTGTAGTTCTGATCTATCAGTGTGATTTTATTTATTTACTTACTTACTTTTGTTTTTGCATTTCATTCTGTTTGACCAGTGTGATCCTTGGCTAGTCAAGCGTTTATTTTTTATTTTAATTTATTGCCATCTGTAGCCAGTGTCCCATTTTGGTTTGGTTGTGTGAAGGTGGTGCTGGTGTTTGGTTTGTAATCTCGTAAGGCAGCGTGCAGGGAGGGTCATAAATCTGCAGCAGGGTTTGGTGGCTTTATTTTTTCCCTCTTCTTTTTGTGTGTATGTGTGTCTTGTTTTACTTTCAGAGCAATAATTTAACTTTTGTCCTTGCTCTGCTGAGCAGAAGTGAAAGTTAGATGCTGGGTGCAAACTTCTGCAATCAGTTATTATCCTCTTTAACCTTTCATAGCTGTAGATTCCTCACGCACAGGAGGCTTGGTGAAAAATCCAAACAAATAAATCGGGAGCGATTGAAGCTTTCTCTTCTCTGAGCAAAACAATTATAACAGAAACATTTGCTCCTGCAGTCACCTCCAGAAAAAGGCAGCTGATTAAAATCTGTTTCTGGATCAGCTGGGACCTGCTGTGCTCTCCAGGCTGGATGGGGAGCATGCCAGCCTCCTGTTATTCCTGCAGATGCTCACAGAAGACTCTGAGGGAGAGGAGCAGGAGCGTTCTCGATAGCCCTGCCTCGGCACCAGACCAGAATAGCTTTGAATTGTTGCCACCTTGAGCGTGCCGGGCTGTGTTTGAAATCTTGAGGAAAAGATGTAATTTCACTTCCCAGCTGGCCCGTGGCAAGCAGGGTGCAGGTTGATGGAGGAGCTTCTGGAATGTTCTAGCACTGGACCCCTGTTAACGGCGGGGTCTGGGCAGGCCAGCCCCTAGGGGGAGAAAAAACAGCCTGGTTCCTGTGCCTAAGTTTTAGTTGTGTGGGTTTTTCCCCCTTCCCCAGAACCTTTGCTCTTGAAGATGGTGAGTAGCCAGCCTAAGTACGATCTAATTCGGGAGGTTGGTCGTGGCAGTTATGGTGTGGTGTACGAAGCGCTCGTCAGGAGGACCTGTGCCCGCGTGGCCGTGAAAAAGATCCGGTGCCACGCTCCCGAGAACGTGGAACTGGCTCTGCGCGAGTTCTGGGCCCTTAGCAGCATCAAGAGCCAGCACCCCAACGTCATTCACCTGGAGGAGTGCATCTTGCAGAAAGATGGCATGGTGCAGAAGATGTCCCATGGCTCCGGCTCCTCCCTGTATCTGCAGGTACTCCAGGAGGGAGCGGGGTGGAGGAGTCGGTGATGATGTGGAGCTGGGGGAAGGAGGTGGGGCAGCTGAGCTCCTGGCTTTGAGCTGGGCTTAGTTAGGCCAGGGGGTTGTTTGAGTTGCTGGCACCCAGAATGTAACAGATTTAAAAAGAAAAAAACAGAACAGTCACCCAGATCTTGGGTTTGAAGCTGTGCTGCTCTAAAAGACTCCAGAATTTGTATTTAATGCAAATGTGCTTTGATAATTTGAGGAAGCCCAGGGGAGGTGCAGGCTGTGGAGTTGTTGGCAGCTGCAGGTTAAAGAGCACTCCTGTGCTTGGAGGAATTCCATCCTGGCTGTCCTTGCAAGAGGAGATCAGTGTCTTGATTTGTAGGAAGCCAACACTGGAAATTCTTTGAGAAACAAGAATCAATTGGTAGCACATCATGGGCTGCTTTTATTTTTTAATAGATAGCCATTACTCTCTTCAAAGAGTGGTAGAGGTATAAATAAGGGAATACATCCCACTCTAAAAGTGTCCTTTAAGTTTGAAGATGTGTATGTTTGAAGAATAAATAGCTCTGGAAAGACACTGAAAGACAATCTGATAAATTCCCTTGTCAAGAAGCAGCCCCGGGTATAAACCCCCCTGGGCAGAAATTTGAGTTTCTGGTTTAAAAAGGCAGCGGCCTGCTGGGTGTTTGCTGTGTTACCCCTTCCCAGCTGGTTTTATTTCAGTTTTCAGTCCCTGCTGTGTCTGCTGTGGCTCCTGTGGTGCTGAACAGCCCTGCAGGTGCTGGGTGCTGCCTGAACCTGAGATCCTTGGCTTTGGGAGCTGCTCCTGCCTTGTTTTCATGGAAGGATTAGGCTGAACTAACACTGGTCAGCTCTGGGGGGAGAGATCAGAGCCTTTACCTTGCTGGTTTGTTGGAGCAGCTGGAGGGCAGGGAGGAGCTTCAGGAGCCCCGGGCAGGGCTGGGGAAGAGCTCGTGAGCAGCTGGCCCAGGGATCCGGGCCCTGGCAGAGGGATCTGGGCCCTGGCAGGTGCACACAGCACGGATTGTTGTGCTGCTGCTGCAGGGGAGGGCAAAGGGCAGAGCTGAGCTCACTGCCGGGCTCACTTAGAACCGGGCTCAGCCTCTCTTCCTGCAGGTGGAATTCCAGAGCTGAGCTGCTGTGTGTGTGTGAGGAGGGGCTGCTCCCTCTCCTCACGGTTCTGGGGCAGGTGCTCAGTGCCAAATGAACCAAATCTGTGGAGTTTGAGTCCTGGCTCAGCCCTGTCTGGTGTTTTGTCACAGATGTGGGGTGGATTTTGTTGCCTTAACTCTCCCAACACCTGCAGGTACAGCTCCTGTGACTCTGTGCTGGTGCCCTCTTGGCAGAGCAGACTCCCTGCTCTCCTGAGATACCTTAATCTCACCACTGCTGACTACAAACCCTAAAGAAGGCATTTTTTTAGCTCTAAAATAGATTTACTGTTTAAATTGGTCTGTGATGATAGCTGTAAATTGCTGCTGTTTTTTCTCTTGGAAAGGTCACTTTTTAAAAGCATTTCAAAATGCCTCCCTGGATATTAACACACCCTTCATTTTTGAAAAGCAGATTTAGTATCCATTGGTTTACTACTAACAGAAATAATTGCAGGACTTTCCTTGCAGAGCCACTTCAGAGGAGCTGAAGAGGCAAATGCAGTTTGTGTAAACAGGATTAGCAAAAGTGATTGCAGGTTCTGCTTTGCTTTCTGTGTGAAGCAGCTGTAAGAACTGGCTGTTCAACTTGTGCTCCTGGAAACTCCATGTGGATAATGGTGGTGGGAAGGGTGTTCTGTGCTCAGCTGTGCAGATCAGCGTTCTCCTGAGTTCAGGGATCCTGTGTTAATTTGCTGGAATTCATGAACGTGTCAGGAACGGAGGGCAGGCTGTAAAAAATCTCTCCTGGATAAATACAGCAGTGTGGCGTTACTTGTGAGACTTTGTTTATCCCGAAAAGCTGTTGGCAAAGTGGGTGGGACAGGCTTTGTCAGGGTGGGACTGTGTCCAGCTGGGACAGATGGGAGGGCAATGGCCACTGGGTATCTTTAAAAATTCTGTTATCAGGGTCGAGCTCTGCTTCTGGGCAGGAGCCTGAGTTTGATACGCTCCACACGAGTGAAGATAAGGAGGCTGGCAAATATATTGTGATTTTTGTTTTTTTCTCTTTTGCATAAAAACATTTGCATAATGTTTTCTTTCTGCTCTTGCAGTATCTTGCTGTCTGGATTGTTGGGAGGAGGGTCAAACAGTTCTAGAACGGTCTGGGTTGGAAGGGATCTTAAACCCCATCTCATTCCCGTGGGCAGGGACCCCTTCCACCATCCCAGGCTGCTCCAGCCTGGCCTTGGCTGGATCCAGGGGCAGCCACAGCTTCTCTGGGCACCCTGTGCCAGGGCCTCACCAGCCCCACAGGGAGGAATTCCTTCTGTGGAACTAACCCAAACTTCCCCTCTCCTGAAGATCCTGTTTTCATGCGTTTTTCCATCACAGCCTTTCCTTCTCAGGATCACCAGGTAGTTACCACCTTCCTTTTCCTCCTTGCAGCTCGTAGAAACCTCATTAAAAGGAGAAATAGCCTTTGACCCCAAAAGTGCTTATTACCTGTGGTTTGTGATGGATTTCTGTGACGGGGGCGACATGAACGAGTACCTGCTGTCGCGCAAGCCCAGCCGCAGGACCAACACCAGCTTCATGCTACAGCTCAGCAGCGCCCTGGCCTTCCTGCACAAGAACCAGATCATCCACAGGGACCTCAAACCCGACAACATCCTCATCTCCCGGGGCAGGCCGGACGCCAGCGACCCCGAGCCCACCCTCAAGGTGGCGGATTTCGGGCTGAGCAAGGTGTGCTCGGCCTCGGGACACAACCCCGAGGAGCCCGTCAACGTCAACAAGTGTTTCCTGTCCACCGCCTGCGGCACCGACTTCTACATGGCCCCCGAGGTGTGGGAGGGCCACTACACAGCCAAGGCCGACATCTTCGCCCTGGGCATCATCATCTGGGCCATGCTGGAGAGGATCACCTTCGTGGACACCGAGACCAAGAAGGAGCTGCTGGGCAGCTACGTGCGCCAGGGCACAGCCATCGTGCCTGTGGGCGAGGCGCTGCTGGAGAACCCCAAGATGGAGCTGCTGATCCCCGTCAAGAAGAAGTCCATGAACGCCCGCATGAAGCAGCTGCTCAAGGAGATGCTGGCGGCCAACCCGCAGGACCGGCCCGACGCCTTCGAGCTGGAGCTCAGGCTGGTCAACATCGCCTTCAAGGACAGCAGCTGGGACACGTGAAGGGCTGGGACAGCTGCAGGGGGTGCTGCTCGCCTGCCTGGGGCTGTCCCCAGCAGCCTTGAGTTGGCCAGGGTGGGAGACCCCAGGGTGGTCCCAGAGTGGTCCCAGGGTGATCCCAGGGCAGTTCCAGAGTGATCCCATGGTGGTCCCAAGGTGGCCCCAGAGTGGTCCCTCCCATGGTGACCCCATGCTGGTCCCAGAGTGGTCCCCTGGTGGTCCCAGGGTGGTCCCAAGGTGACCCCAGGGTGTTCCTCGCTGTGCACTGGCAGGGGGATGTTGCAAGGAGCCAACACTACTTGATTTCCAGCACTCTGCCACGGAGTGTCTCACACATTCCAGTTTCCTATATCAGTATTAGGAGCTCTCATAAAAAAAAAAAAAGATTTGCATGCTGGCAGTGCAAATCTTGAGGCTTTGTGATGTAATCTGTGTATATATTTATGTATATGAGTGACTGGGAGTGTGTGGCACTTAAATTGTTTGCTGTGGGTCTGGATGATTGGGGTCTGCTAGAAATCTGGGTGGAGAAGGTGGCTGAGAAAAACCCCTTCTTCCCCAGGCCTGAATGACTTTATTATTTATTTTTGTTATGTAATTTCAAAGACTTGACTTTGTAAACAAAAAAAAAAAAAAAAAAAAAAAAGCAATGCAAGGGGATCAGCTGCTTTCAAAGTGCTAACCTGGCTGATCTTAGCACTTAGAGCTTGATGAGCTCATCACTGAGGGAGTCAAATTCAAAATGTGCAGTCAGGTGCTAGCAGGGCAGCTGGCTCATTGATCATTTGATTTTTGCTTTTGTTAATCAATTCATCTGCCTTTTCTCAGCATGTTCCCTGCCCTGTCCACGATCCCACAGCACCCTGAGGATTTATCAGAGCAGAACTGAGGATTTATCACAGCCCTCAGTTTGTGGGAGCGTGGATGAGGGAATGCAGCAGCAGATTCAAAACTCTTCAAATCCCTGGCACAAAGCTCAGTGGCAGCTCTGGGAAAGCGCCAGCCTGGCTTGAATTTTCTTTAAATTATTATTATTATTATTATTTTTCCTCCTGTGAAAGCAGTGCTGTTAATTTAAAGGCACAGAGGGGAGGATGGGGAGCAGCTCTGGCTGCACAGAGCAGGGTGAGGCTGGGACAGGCTCCCCTGAACCACCTGACGCTGCAGCTCTTTGTACCAGCACAACATTTTCTTCTTTTGGAGGACTGACCTTTCCCATCCAGCCTGACCCTTTGGAAAAAAGCAGAGTCTTAAAATTGCCTTTAAAGCTACAGGAAAGGCTATTTTTCTTTTTAAAAATTTAATTTAATTTCCCCCCCCCTTTCAAATCTTAGCTGAAAATGGCTGTAAGTATTTCCTTTTATAATTTTCTTTTTGAGTGCTGTTCCCTCTTAGTGCTGGGACAGCAGTTCTGGGCACTCAGTGTTTATTCTTTGAGTGCAGATAAACAAAACATGATTTTTAATTTTTTTTTTGTTATTCCTAAAGCAAAGGATTCAGATTCCACCCAACTTCTGAGGCTTTCCAGGCCACAGGTTGTTCTTACCTGGTGCTGTGTGAGCTGGTGGCTGTCACCCAGCTGGCCTTAGTTTATAATTCTTGTTCTTTTCTTTCCCTTCATGGTTTTAGGTAGCAATCCTCAGACACTTTGTGCCAACTCTGCCTCCCACTCCTCACATCTCAGCAGGGCCATTGGATGAGGAAAAAAAATCTGTTTATAATTCAAATTAAACTTGGGAGCTTCACAGAAATCAAGGGGTGAGCATCCCCCTGTGCTCCCCAGGCAGAAGTGATAACCGGAATAACTCTGCTCCCCTCTGAGTTTGGGGTTTTTGACTCCCAAAGTCTTTTCTCTGCACTGATTGCCACTTTACAGGTTGGGGGTGCCTGAAAATCCCTCCATGGTGCTTGTCCTCGCTGGGGGGTGACACTGCTAGTCCTTGAGCTCTGTGTTCTTTGATTTTTTTTGTTGTCTGAGGGTTTTTTTTGGTTTTTTGAGAAAATAAATCCAGCTGTGGTAGCAGCTGCGGGGTCCTTCACCAGCGTGACACCAAGTCAAGACACTTTTCAGCACTTGGGAAGGATTTTGTTTGTTTGTTTTTTCCATGTTTTTCTTTAAAAAACTGTAAAATATATTTTATGGAGAATTTATAATGAGGAAAATTATTGTGTAATTTATTAAGTTCATGACTGTTTTTTCAAATAAAATCTTGAATTTCCATGAAGTTTTAGGATTTTTTGAGGGGGAATTGCTTTCAGTCAGTGCTGCCCTCCAGGAGCAGAGTCCTGCTGTTCCCTGAGGAACCTTGGGAGTGAAGGTGAGGAAACATCATTACTTATCCATGACAGGAAAGTGTAGCCCTCATTTGCATGTTTTAATTAGCAGTGCTCTGGGACAGAGCCAGCTGCAGACTGGAAATGCTGTAAATGAGTTTTTCTTGGAATTTCTTGCACCCTGTGGCTGCACCTGTGGGTTCCTGGTGCCAGGAATGAGGAGATTTCAGATTTTTCCCCCCTAGGAATGGGGATTTTTTTTTTCCCCCCAGGAATGGGAAGATTTTTTTTCCCTCCCTGAGATTTCCCACCTGGCACCAACCTTGTGCTTAAGTCAATGCAGTTTGGATTTAAATTCTATTTTTTTTTTTTTTTAGGGTATAAAGACCTTTAGTAAAGGAGAAAATCCAAAAGTGTGACTATTTCTGAGAGTGGTGATTTTAAATACAGACAAGCTGAATTCCTTGCCCACAAAATGAAGAAAAACAAACATCATATAGATATATACGTATATGTGTGTGTGT
>PYHW01009782.1:677195-710140 GCA_013186435.1 Turdus rufiventris | reverse complement strand
GGCACAGGTCCTGGCCGCGGGGCCGGGCTGGGGAGGGTGAGGGACCCAGCCTGGGCTGGTGCTCATCCCTGGGGAGCCCAGGGCCGGACACACCGCGTGCCTCAGTTTCCCCGTCTGTTCTCTGGGGTGGGTGCTGTGTGGAGCCCATGGGCTGCGTGTGGGGGTGCGTGGCCGAAAGTTCCGGGGCTTTTTGAGCTCTGCTTTGCCCAGCCCCGTGTCCCCGCTGTCCCCCAGGCTTGGCTCCGTGCTCTCCGCACACGGAGAAAGGGAGAATCTTCCCCCCAAGCCCCCCCGGCCGTGGGGCAGCTCGCCAGCTCTCCTGAGCTTTGTTCTGCCGCTCGGGAGGACGAGGCGGCTCCGCTATTTTTTCCTGTTGGAAGCCGCTCCGGGGATGCGGGTGAAGCCGGCGGATGCTCGGCGCTTCTCCCTTCCTGCCCAGGGGCTGCTCCTGCCCAGGGACTGCCAGGACTCGCTGCTCGTGTGGCACTGAGGGGACCCCCAGCTCCGCTTCAGCCCCATCCTCCTCCTCCTCCTCCTCCTCCTCCTCACCGCTGACCCCGACTCCGCTCTCTCCTCCCAGGGCTGAACCCAGGAGCGAAGCTTCAGGAGCCTCCCCAGCGGGCACAGCAGAGCTGCCCGGGCACTGCGAGGGGCACAGGCAGATCGGCAGCGCCGTTCCGGGGCCATGGTGCCCTTGGGCAGCCCCGCTCTCGCCGTCTGCGCCTCCAGCAACCTGCGCCTGGTGGCTCCCGGCCGCGGTTCCCCCCTGGCCTGGCTGAACCGGGGCCCCGAGTGCCCGCAGGGCCCGGGAGGCAGCG
Source organism: Turdus rufiventris (assembly GCA_013186435.1). Taxonomy (NCBI): domain Eukaryota; kingdom Metazoa; phylum Chordata; class Aves; order Passeriformes; family Turdidae; genus Turdus; species Turdus rufiventris. Next base: position 709,322 of record PYHW01009782.1, on the reverse strand, counting down.
GGGGCCGCAGACCCAGCGCCGTGGAGCGCCTGGAGGCCGACAAGGCCAAGTACGTGAAGTCGCAGCAGGTGATCAGCAGGCGGCAGGAGCCGGCGCTGTGGGGCTCGCCCCGCCTGTCCCCGCACGGCCGCCGCCTGCTCGCCCGCCAGCAGTGCGGGGAGCTGGGCCCGGCCTCGGAGCTGGCCCGGGAGGGGCCGCGGAAGCTGCCGTGCCCCCCGTCCCCCGTGTCGCGCCGCAGCGGCAGCCGGCGCCTGCTGAGACCCGACTCGCTCATCATCTACCGGCAGAAACGGGACTGCCTGGGAGGGGACAAGGAGAACACCAAGGGCTCGGGGCTGGTGCGGCGCCTCTTCCAGGGACCCCTCAGACCGCCCAGCTCGCCCCCCGCCAGGACGCTGAGCGAGGGGCCCGGAGCCCCCCCGAGCCCCGAGACCCCCATGCTGTGGGCGCCCGCGGAGAAGGACGAGGCGCGGACTCCGGGAGGTGACAGCGGCGGTGACAGCGGTGGCATCTTCGCTGTGCCCGGCAGCCCCGCGGAGGAGCCCCCCGGTGCCCCCGGCAAGGAGCCGCTGGCTCTGCGGGTGTCGCTGCCGCTGTCGGAGCAGGAGCGATTCTTCAACTACTGCGGGCTGGACCGGGCGCTGGTGGAGCTGCTGGGCCGGGAACGCTTCGGGCCGGCGGGCTGGGACAGCGCCTCGGCCCGGCCCCCCGGATCCTGCGAGTCCGAGCCCGGCAGGGCCTCGGGGGGCAGCGAGGGGGACGCGGGGCCCGGCGAGGAGGAGCCGGACACCCGGCCGGGCTCCGCCGTCTCGGTGGTGGAACGCAACGCCCGAGTCATCAAGTGGCTCTACGGCTGCCAGAGAGCCTGGGCGGCGGCCAAGGAGTCCACGGTGTGAGGGGGACAGCCGGGCCGGGACCGGGACACCCGCGTGGCCCCTCGCCCTCGCTGGATGTGACCGATGGGCTGGTGGCACCCATGGCTCTGGTGCCGGGGGGATGCTGAAGGCTGGGAGAACCCCAGACCCTGAGGCTGAGAGTGGTGGGGGCACCTGAGGGGCGGGTGAGGAAGGGACAGCCCCGGGTGAGCCCATGGGCTCAGGGCTGGCAGGCTGCTGTGTCCCTGCTGTTACCCATCTGCTCTGTCCCCAGCCCAGGGACGTGGGAGGGACCTGCGGCCCCCACTGACCACTCGTGTCCTGCTGCAGCCGCAGGCTGGGGGTGGGCAGAGCCTGAGCCCCCTGTCGTGGGCAGTGCCCACCCCACAGCCCCCTCCTCCCCAGAACAGGGGCTGCTCAATACATCAATAAATCTGTTTGTGTTCTTTTTTCTAGCCTGGCCGTGTGTGTGGTTGTGGGGGGAATTGCCCCAGGGCTGGGGGGCAGCTCCCCCTCCCCACCTTTGGGGTTGTGCAGCTTCAGGGGCCGTGGGGCTGTCGGGGGGTGAGGGCAGAGCCCAGGGAAAAGGGGCACCTTGGGGGTCTTTTAGTGCAGATTTGACACCCAAACCCACGGCAGAGCCTGGGGCACGGACGGGGCGCTGCCCACCAGCAATGGGGGGCCGAAAATAACTTCTGGAGAGTCGGGCTGGTGCATCCTCCTCTAGTTACCCTTGGGGGCGGTTTTATTCCGGATTTCGGCCAGTTTGCCAGCCAGGAAGCCCCAGTGGAAGGCCCCTTCCTCTGGCTCCCGCAGGTCGCTGCCGTCCTCACCCGGCGGCTCCCCGGGGCTCTCGTCCGGCTCCGGCGGGGACACCCCCTGCTCCGGCCCCGACGCCTGCTGCCACTTGGAAGCAAAAAGATCCCAAAATCCAGGAGCCTTCTCGGCGTGGGGCACCTTGGAGGGCTCAGCGGCCAGAGGGCTGGGGAGAGAGGAAAGGTCGGGGCAGGAACCTTCTCCCCCATGAGCCCCCTCCGTGCCGGGATCAGGCTGGGGAGGGGGCTGCAGTGATGGGGCGGGGGGCTCGGCAGTTCCCAGGGGTTGGATCCGGGTTCTGGGGGTCTCCCCCAGGGATCTGTGCCTTACTGGTCCGGGTGGGGCTCCGGGCTGAGCAGCTGGTGCTCGTCCTCGCGGGTGAAGAGCGATGAGAGCGTCCGCCAGCCCCGGGCACCCACGCCCTGCACCTGCAGGGGCAGCGCCGGTCAACCGGGGACCCCCGGGCCTCAGCGACCCCCGCCCCGCTGCCCCAGCCCCCTCCTCACCTTCCTGGCCAGCTGGGACACGGGGCTGGCTCCCTCCTCCATCAGCGCGGGGGGCTCGGCCGTCTCCATCAGCTCGGGGGGCTCTCCCTGCAAGGAAGCCGCGGTGAGGGCAGGGGGAGGGCAGGGAGGTCGGACACCCCATTTTGGGGATCCCCCCACCCTACCTCGTCCTGCAGGGCCCCGTCCGGCCGCGGCCCCCCCAGGGTCTGCAGCACTTTGGCCTTGTAGAGCCGCCAGAAGCCCTGGGCCATGGCGAGGGGCTCAGCGGGGCCGGAGCCGGCGGGAGCCGCGGGCAGCGGGGCGGGCCGGCCGGGCGACCCGGCGATCCGGTGGCTTCATTAAAGTTTCAGCGGCCGCTTGCACCGCACAAAAGGAATCTGAGCGGGGGCTGAGCCGGGGGCAGCGCGGGGCCGGCGGCTCTGGACACCCCCAAAACCCATCCTGACCCCCCCCAGCCCCGGCCCACCGGAGCCCCTCGCCCACCTGGGACCCCCTGGGCTGGGACACCCCCCCATGGTGCCGAGGAGGAGCCGGAGCTCCGCGCTCCCCCCGCCGCGTGTCCCCATCTATAATTGATCACGGACGAAACACGATCGGCGCCGGGACACGGCGCGCTGAGCCCTGCCCGGCCATGGCAGCCGTGACCGGGGCAGCACGGGGGACACGGGGGGGACACGGTGACAAATCCCAGACGGTGGCACAGGGGGCTGGGGGGGTCGCGGGGACACCGGGACCGTCCCGGGGACACCGGGCTGAGGGGGCGTGGCCTGGTTTTGGGTATGGGCGTGGCTCTGTGGGATGGGCGTGGTTATGAACACGCGTTTCGGGTTGTGGGCGGGGCGTGCGGCGCTGTGGGCGTGGCGCGCAGCCCCCGCGCATGCGCAGTGTGGCTTGCGCGGCGTGCGGCCGCCATGTCCCCGCGGAACGGGCGCCGCACCGGAGCGCACCGGGCGCACTCGCTCGCCCGGCAGCTGAAGACGAAGCGGCGCCGGCGCGACCTGGATGAGATCCACGGGGACCTGAAGCCCGAGAACGCCGCGCGGCTGCTGCGGCAGGAGATCGACCCCGACCTGCCGGGCTGCGCCCAGTTCTACTGCCTGCACTGCGCGTGCGTGCGGCGGGGTCCCGGGGGTTCGGGACGGAGGGGGGGCTCCAGCCTTGGGGTGGTCCTGGGGGTCCCTGGGGGTTCCCGGGGAGATGGGCGAGCTGTGCTGGTCCCTGAGGTTCCTGGCCGCTGGGATGGGGCTGTCCTGACCCTGGGGGTCAGGGGTCTCTGGAGGGGGGCTCAGTCCTGGGGGTCTCTGTCCCCTGGGAGGGACTGCCCTGGTCCCGGGGTGGTCCCTAGGAAGAGGGCTGTGACCCCTGGGGAATATCTTGTCCTGGTCTCAGAAGGACCCTGACCCTTGCGAGGAGCGTGTCCTGCTCTCAGGGTGACCCCTGGACCCTCCCCAGCCCTCCTGCAGTCTCGGGGTCCCCCTGACCCCCATCCTTTCATACCCCAGGCGCTACTTCGTGGACCTGAACAGCATGAAGGAGCACTTCAAATCCAAGGTGCACAAGAAGAGGTGAGAGTGAGCAGACCCCAAATTCCCGGGTGAGGGGGTGGCAGGGGCAGCTCTGGGTTGCTCCTGCCTGGAGGAGCAGGTGGAAGCTGCGTCCCCTCCGTGCCCCCCAGGCTGAAGCAGCTGCGCGAGGCTCCGTACACGCAGGAGGAGGCTGAACGAGCCGCCGGGATGGGCTCCTACATCCCCCCAAAGAAGGTGGAGGTGCAGACCCAGCCCCTGGAGGAGGTCGCCGAAATGGAGACGTCCAGCTGAGCGCAGGGACAGGGGACTGAGAGGCTGAGTGGCTCTGGAAGGACGTCTTTGTCCTTTGTGACCAAAACATGTCCCAGCGCTGCCAGCCAAAGCCGCCCTGCTCCTCCCAGAGCCCCTCTGGCCAGGGCACTAACGAGGAGAAGGAGCCAGCAAGACCCTGGGTGCCCTCACTGGGCGTTCTTCTTCTCCAGAAAGGGACACGCTGCTTTTTCTCTGAGTGCTGGTGGGACTGCACACTTGTCTGTCTGCTTTTGGAGCAGTTTCTGCTCCATCCTTGGCTCAGAGGTTATTCCAGTGATGCACCCATTAAAATATGTCAATTAACAGTGTGGCAGCATTGAATATGAGGGTGACAGTCCCCCCAAGAGGTGAGGGGACAGCTCAGTGTTGTGCTCTTTGCATTACCCAGAGGTGTCCGTGTTAGGAGCCTCGTCCCAGAGCTCTTGCCTGGCAGGATGGTCAAAGTCCCTCTGCCCTCCTGGCAGGGAGCTCCCAGGCAGCTTTTCTGTGGGGAACATGAGCTTGAATGACCTCTTCATCAGGGACTTGGGTTTGCAGAGAGCAGCTGGGTTGGGCTTGAGAGGGGAGTGCTGGTGTCCCCTTGGTGAGGACACTTGGAGGCTCCTGTCCCCAAAAACTCAACTCCTGCAAGTGATTTCATACTCCTGGAGGGCCGGGGCTGCATGGCATCATCACCCTCCTGCCTGGTGTCTGCCACGGCTGTTGCTGGTGCCCCTTAGGGGACATTGAGTGACAATGCCACCAAATTCCCACAGAGTGTCCCCAGTTCATCCTCCTGCCAAGCTGGACACTGGGAGGCGAAGGTAGAGCAGTGACACAGCTGTGCTGGGTAGGGAAGGATTTATTTCCACGCAGCCTGCCCGGATTTGTGCCCCCAGCCCTGGGGGATGGAGAGGCGCAGCTCAGCGGGGGTGGGAAGGCTGCAGCCGCCATCCCAGCGCCATCCCAGCAGGATTTGCCAGCCCAGGGGACACGTCACGGCCCCATGTCCCCCCTGCCCGTTACCTAATGGCGCGTGGCGCTGGCCTCATTCCTGCGGGGCTGCAGCCACAGCACGTTCCCATGGGGACAGGGAGGCTCTGTGGCCACCGCTGGGGTCCCCAGGCCCCTGAGCTTCCCTGGGGGTTGGAGATGGATCCTGGCTCTGCCGTCCCTCTGTCTGTCCGTCCAGCCTCTGGTCTGCTTCCCTCTGGATCCCGATGTGCCCCCGTGGCTTGCGCAGGGGCTCAGCCGGCAGCTCCGGAGCTGGAAGCAGCTTCTCCGTTCTCCATCCCAGCTGCCCAAGGTGGGGGCAGGCGGGGACAGGCTCATCCCCATCCCCAGAGCATCCATCGTGTGCTGGAAGGGCTGGATGTGGCGCAGCTCGGCTGGGAAGCGGCTGCAGCCGCAGCTCCGCTTGGGCAGGGGCCGGTGGGTGCAGGGGGACCCCAACACCCCCTGGGACTGTCCCCACGACCCCCCAGCCCCCTCCTCATGGCTCCGGGGGGGCCTTGGCGGGGTCAGCCATTCTCCGGGCGCTGTAGAGGGACAGGCAGAGTCCTGCGGCTGCCAGCAGCAGGGCCAGGGGGGTCAGCAGCCGCCCCCCCGGGTCAGCCCCACGTCCTGCGGCCAGCTGCATCTGTGGGGACACAGGGGAGCACTGGAGTACCCCAAACCCTATGGGGATGGGGACAGGGGCCTGGGGCCGTGCCCTGAATGTCCCCATCACACCAGGTGCTGTAAAGGCAATGGGGGCAGCTTTGTGCCCCTCTGGGTATCTCAGGGGGGGTTTAGGGTGCCCCGTGCAGCACTTGTGGGCCCCCATCGGCAGCATCGTCACTGCTAACGTGGAGCTGGGACACAGCCGGGAACGGCTGCTGTGGCCAGCAGGCCTGGGGGGCAGCGTGGGCAGCACCCCGGGGTCCCCCAGCCCTGCTCGCCCCTTACCTGGAGCAGACGGAAATACCCCGGGGTCAGGCGCCGGGGACGGATGATCATGGCGTGACGGGGAGCAGAAGGATCGGGGTCTGTGGGGCGGCAGCAGCGGGGCTGGGACCCCCCGAGCCCGGCGAGGATCCCCCGTGTCTGTGGCGGCCCCGAGGCCCCTCCGGCAGGGCGCAGGCACCGGCGGGNGCGGAGCAGCAGCTGTCAGCCGCGATCAGCGCCCGCTGCTCCCCGGAGCGGACACGCCGGGCGGGGGGGCCACGGCCAGCCCAGGGTGGATTTGGGGGGGCTGAAGGGCTGGGCTCGACTGCGGGTGGATCTATCAGCAGGCCTGGATGGGGCTGCCTCAGTTTCCCCACCTGCAAAGGGGTGTGAGTTATGCTTTGGGTGGGGGGTGACACCCCATAAACTTCAGGGCTGAGCAAGGCCTTCCCTCAGGTTCTCCTGGGGGTCTGTGTGGCCTTAACTTTGAACCCCCAAGACATCTGGGGGTGTCCCACTGGTGTCACAAGTGCTGCCGGGCCTCAGCCCTCTCTGCCTGCAGCGCCTGGTGGGTGACAGCGGTGTCACTTCCCGGGGGTTCCAGCGGCCGTGTGTCACCGTCCGGGCTGTGACTCACCGGGGCCTCGCCCCACGGGCCGCTCCGGGCCCGTCCCGGGCAGGCAGGGCGCTGAGCGGCACCCGGCAGCGCCAATGGGGCTGCGGCGGCGGGCGCAGGTGGGAGCCGCGCCCGGCGCAGGTGAGAGCCGCGCCCGCCGCCGTTCCGGTCCGGCCCCGCCGCCATGGAGCCCGTGCGCTCCTGGGGCCCCGCGCAGGCGGCAGCCTGGCTCCGAGGTGAGACACGGCTGTCCCGGCTCTGCGCTGGGGTGTCCCCAGCTTGGGGACGTGTGGCTGGCGGTGCTTCCCTCCCTAGGAAGGGATGGCGGGGGGCGGGAAGGGTCTGTCCATCCCCCCCGTTTAGGATGAGCTCGGTGTGTGGAGGGGACCCTGGCCGGGGGCCAGCGGGGACATTGGCTGCTCTGTGGCAGGGCTGGACGCGGCGGTGCAGGGGTATCCCTTCGAGGCCTGGGGGCTGTCGGGGCCGGAGCTGCTGGGGCTGGACGCGGAGGCCCTGGAGGCGCTGGGCGTGTGGCCCTTGGGACACCAGGAGCTGCTGCTGGAGGCCACGGAGCAGCTCCGTAACCTGGTGAGTGCCGGGAGCTGCGGGATCCCAGGAGGAGCAGGGGGACATGGGGGTTCCCTGGGCTGAAGGAGGAGGATGTGGGATCACCGTGGGCTGGCTGGAAGGGACAGATGGGGTCACCTTGTGCTGGATGGAGGTGGGGACACAGGGGCACCCTGCACTCAGTGAAGAGAGGCTCTGAGGAGACCCTGGGCTGGACAGAGGGAAGGACATGGGGCACTGTGGGCTGGGTGAAGGGGAGAATGTGGAGGCACCCCAGAGACCACCCTGCTCATCCATCCATCCATCCATCCATCCCCCAGGACACAGGGCTGGCCAGCACCAGCCTGCGGACACTGACGGAGAGGCTGCAGGAGCTGGCACAGGGCATCCAGAGCCTGGTGCAGGGGGAGCTGCCAGCAGGGGATGCCCCCCAGCCACCCTCCCTCACCCTCCTGGCCCGAGTCATCGACCTGGTCGGGGCTGCCAAGGAACTCTTCTCCTGGCTCAACAGGTCTGGGGCAGGTGAGGGCACCCACGGGTGCTGGGTGCCCCCCACTCTGGGGGCTCAACTCTATGTGTTCCCCCCAGGTACCTCTTCTCCACCCTCAACGACTTTTCGGCCAGCCGGGACATCGTCCTGCTCTGTGCCCAGCTGGCAGAGACGCTGCAGGCGGTGAGTGCCCAGGCCTGGCTGCTCTCCTGCCCCCTCAGCTCTGCCAGCTGGAGGTGGGGCCAAATCTGGGGTGAGGGGAGATGGGGGGCAGAGGGGTTCCCCACAGGCTCCCCAGCTGGGATGGAGCCATCCCATGGCGCTGATCCCCACGCCTTGTCCCCCAGGACCTGCCTGCGGCCGAGAGGAACAGCGGGATCCTGCAGATTGTGAGTGCTGGCTGAGGAGGGGGTGGCAGGCCCGGGGGGCTGCCAGGGCTCCCCTCACACCCCGCTGTCACCCACAGTGCCAGCACATTGTGGGCATCTGCCAGAGCATCGTGGGCTGCAGCCCCCCGGCGCTGCTGGACCGCAGGGCTGTGCTGCAGCGTGTGGGGCTGGTGCTGTCCCCCGGCCCACAGGGCAGCCCCCCGATGTCCCCCAGCACCCCAACGCTGCCCCTTGGCCTGTGGCAGAGCCCCCCAGCATCCCCTGACTCACCAAAGCTGCCCCCCAGCCCATGGAGCAGCCCCCCAGGATCCCCTGACACCCCAGCACCACCCTCTGATCTCGTGGGGAGCCCCCAGGCACTCCTCAGCGCCCGACTGGTGAGTCCCCTCCACCCCAGTGCCCCCCCTGCCTCGGGACCCCCAGACTCCTGCTCAATCCCCCATCCTGTCCCCACCAGGGCTTTGAGATCACCTCCACCAGCTCCTGCCTGCACTTTGTGTCTGCAGCCACCTCAGAGGTGAGTGAGGGGCTGCCCCTCCCTGTCACCCCTTTTATTCCCTCTGGGGAACACCCCCATCTATGGGATCCTGTGAACTTCTCACCTGGCCCAGAGCAGGGGGAGCTGCCTGTGCCTGAGCCCCTGCAACTCACCCCATGAGTGAGCACAGCCTGGGCATGGGGGAGCCCCCTCTGCACCCCAATCCACCAGCAGCCCTGGTGGGTGCTGTGCAAAGTGGGGTTAATGGTCAACACCCCTGGTTCTTCCTGGCTGGGAGTGGGATCCTGAGTGGGATTAGGGAGGGAGAGAACCCAGGACTGTCCCCCACCTCTGCCCAGGCCCTGGCTGCCCACGGGGGCCACGTCCTGCCCGGAGACGAGATCGTGCAGGTCAACGAGCAGGTGGTGGTGAGTCAGGGGGCTCGAGGGGGCTGCTGGATTGGGCAGGGAGGACATGGACAGGGAAGGGAGGGCTCGAGAAGTACTGCGGCTGAGGTGGGGGGATGCAGGAGTCATGGCTGGGAAAGGTCTGGGGGACACAGGAAGCATTGCCAGGAGGGTTTGGGAAATGTGGGATCTGTGGCTGGGATGGGTTTGAGGGATGTGGGATCTGTGGCTGGGGTGGGTTTGGAGGATGAAGCATGCATGGGGCTGGGGCAGTGGCCCACAGCTCACCCAGGATTTGCAGGTGGGTTGGACACCTGTCAACCTGGTGAGGAAGCTGCTGGAGAAGGGGAACAGGGTGAGTTTGGTGCTGAAGAAGATCCCCCTGGACCTGCCCAGCTCACCCTCATCTCCCAGGCAGCAGGTGAGTGATCCCAGTGCTCCCAATCCAGCACTGAGCTGTGCTGGGAACCAGGCAGAGATGCTCAGAGCTTTGGGCATCTCCCATCACACTGGAGATCCCCAAAGCTCTGGGGTCCGTGGTGGGATGGGGCTGGCACTGACACTCCATCCACAGCCCCCAGGAACATTTTCGGATGCTGCAAATTCCCCTGGCACCAGGAGCAGCGAGAGCCCGGGCAGCCCTGTGTCCTTGAGCTCCAGGTGAGCCCCATCCCAGTACCCCAGCACCCCAGTGTGGCCAGCACGGAGATGTTTGGGTGCATCCAGCCCTTTTGTAGCAGGGGAGGTGCCAGCAGTGTGGCAGCTGCCTGTGAGCAGCCCAGGAAGCTGCCAGGACTCTTAAGGAATGGCAAAAAGGGAGGGGTTTGTAATTCATTCACTTGGTAACGTTTTAGTGGGACTGGAACTATATTTAGACATGACCCTTCTCCCGTCCTGGAATGGAAAGGCGTGCGGAGAGCCAGCGGCGGCGCGGCCAGGAGCCGGGCTGGGGAGGCCGGTGGAACTGAGCTGGAGCTCTGCCACCACGTCCCCTCCAGCCCATTCCCAGAGCAGGGAGTGCCCCAGCCTGAGGTTGATCAGGGACCCCGGCAGGTTTGGGGCTCAGGGGTCCTGTTTTCCTCCCAGCGTTGCGGCCGACTTGGACTCGGGAGCAGACTCTGCCCCGGATCCCATCAGTGACGAGGAGCAGGAAGAGGACGAGCAGGATCTGAGGCTGCCTGGGGCTGTCCCAGCTGTGGAGGAGCTGCCAGGACTCTCTGGACAGGGTAGGATGGGAGCAGAGGGGTCTGGAATGGAGCAGCTCCCCCCAGAACAGGCTGCAGCCCTGCTCGCTGTTCACAGGTGCTGCTGCTGCAGAGGAGGTGTGGGACAGTAGCACCCCCCTGGACACCCCCCAGGACACCCCCCCGAGCACCCCTGCTGTCACTGAGCCCTGTGCCACAGAGCTGAGCCCCAGGGCAGCCCCCACCACGGGGGCTGGGGGAGCAGAGCCCAGGCAGCTCCCTGAGGAGGTGAGACTGGGGGGACACGCTGGGGGGGTGTCAGAGGTTCCCCTCTGAGCCCCTGCTGTGGGTGTGTGAGCTGGGGGTCCCTCTGGGGGTCCCTAAGGGCTGTGGTGCTGCTGGGGAGGCTCAATAAACACTGCCCTGCCCTCAGCCCCTGCACTGTCACTAAAATCTCATCTCATCTCCCCGCCCAGGGCAGCCCCCGCACGGGACGCAGACCTAAAGGTGAGCAGAGCCCTGCCAGGCTGGGCTGGATGGGGCTGGGGGCTGTCCCAGGGGGGGCTCTGCTCCCCCATTCCTGCCCTGACACCCCAGGCCTGCTGTGGTGCAGGAGTGGCGACCAGGCTGAGCCGCCGGCGGGTCTCGTGCCGGGACCTGGGCCGGGTGGACTGCGATGGGTGGCTCCTCAAGAAGAAGGACCACGTGGGATTCATGGCCCAGAAGTGGAAGCGGTGCTGGCTGGTGCTCAAGGGCCACACGCTCTACTGGTACAACCACCCCAACGTGAGTGGGGCACTGGGTGTCCCTGCCTGGGCAGCTGGGATTTCCTGGGATGGTGCAGACACGGCTGTCCCTGACCCTGCAGGATGAGAGGGCTGCAGGACTCATCAACGTGGCCACCTACAGCCTGGAGAGCACCAGGGAGCAGAAGAAGAAATAGTGAGTGGGGTCTGGTGGTGGAAGGGATGCTGTGCCAAGTGCTGGGAGCCACCTGCATGTCCCCATGGGGCTGATGAGATCCTCACAGGGCTGCTGGGGTTTCTGTGGGGCTCAGGAGATCCTCACAGGGCTGCTGGGGTTTCTGTGGGGCTGATGAGATCCCCACAGCGCTGCTGGGGTTTCTGTGGGGCTGATGAGATCCCCACAGCGCTGCTGGGGTTTCCGTGGGGTTGAGGAGATCCCCACAGGGCTGTTGGGGTTTCTGTGGGGCTGATGAGACCCCACAGGGCTGGCACCTTGCAATTCTGTGCTCACACTCTCTTCACTGTGTACCTGGGATGAGGCTGAGGATCAGAGCTGGGTTGGGATGGGGTCTGTAGTGGCTGGAGGGGGCTCGGGGCTGGCCCTGTGTCACCACAGCAGCACAGGCAGCCACCCCCTTGTCCTCAGTGTGTTCCAGCTGTGCCACCAGACATACAAGCCCTTTGTGTTTGCTGCTGAAACCTTGGCTGACCTGAGCATGTGAGTGATGGAGCCAATGGCCAGCACCAGCCCCAGCAGCCCGGGCTGGCCTGGACCCTCCTGTCTGTCTGTCTGTCCATCCCTTCCCTCCCCAGGTGGGTCAGTCGCCTGGTAACAGCCAAAACAAAGTACACACTGGCCCACAAGGATGTGCCAGACAAGGAAGAAGGTAATGAGGCCATGCTGGGGTGGGAGCTGGGGTCGGTGGGAGGGGTCCCCATGGGGTAGTGGTGCCTGGTGCCACAGCCATGGTGTGGGACCGCTGGGAGCTTGGCCCAGGATTTGGGGGAACGTGACAAACGCTCCCTGAGAGGTGGCTGGGATGATTCTCAGCCCTGGGAGGGAATTTGTGTCTTCTCCCATGGCCTCCAGACTGCTACAGTGAGACAGAAGCTGAGGACCCTGATGATGAGTCCCCCAGGCACGGATCTGACTCGGTGAGTGCCCCTGGGGGACACCCTGGGGACAGAGGGACAGTTCCTTGTCTCACCTCCTGCTCCATCTCTCCCCCAGCCAAGGAAGAAGCTGCAGAACACCCCAGAGAAGGCTCAGCTCTCCCCAGCCAGCAGCCCCCGGGGCAGTCCCCGGCCCTGCTCCCCCATGGGTAGGTGGCTGGGGGGACAGCTGAGCCCCTGTCATTTCGTGTCCCTCCCTTTCTCCTCTGGGTGTGCTGTAACTCAGGCTGGGGTGTGTTTGAGTGTGAACCATCTCAGGATGAAGAGAGCCTGCAGGAAAGGTGGAGAGGGATTTGTTCTGAGGGCACAGAGTGATAGGGAAAAGGGGAATGTATTTAAACTAAAAAGAGTAGGTTTAGACTGTACATTAGAAGGATGATCTTCCAGTGAGGCCCTGGCACAGGGTGCCCAGAGAAGCTGTGGCTGCCTCTGGATCACTGGAAATGTCCCAGGAGAAACCTGGGAGATAGTAGGAGGTGTCCCTGCTATGGCAGGGGCTGGAACAAGATCATCTTTAAGGTCCCTTCCAACTCAAACCACTCCATGATCCCACGCCTTGAAGACAGGGGGACTCTGAGGGGTCTCGGGGCTGTGCCCTCCTGCTCCAGTGCCCCTCTCTCGTTGCCCAGACCCTGCTGGGGAGGATCTGGAGAGCCTGATGCTGTGCCTGAGGCAGGGCGGGGTGTCCCTCATTGGGCAGCGGCGCTTCCAGACGCAGGAGCAGTGCCGAAAATCCTTCCTGCGGCGCAACAAGAACCCGCACATCAACGAGAAGGTGCACGCTGTGCGGGCCCTGCAGAGCACGCTCAAGGTGAGACCCCAGAACCCTCCCAAAGCCCCCTGCCCATGTGTGTCCCACTCAAAACCTGCATTTTTCTGTGCAGGCAAAGCTGGCGGAGCTGCAGGCCCTGGAGCAGCTGCTGGGAGAGGTCGCGCTCACCTCGGACACGTTCAGGCGCTGGAAGGAGGAGCACCAGGAGCTGTACCAGGAGCTGAGGGAGGGCTGGGCAGGGCAGCAGGGCCAGATCCACGAGCAGGGGGCTGCTGGAGACCACCAAGAGGCGGCTGAGCCCTGACATCCCACCAGGCCCTGCCCACAGGACTCTGAGCATGGTGGGGGCCTGGACACATTTTGGAAGGCTCACCCCCCAGAGGAGCCACATACAGGGATAGTGGCTTCTGTGACAGTCTTAATTTTTCCTAGTTTGCCTTGCCTTGGCTGCAGGCTGGCAAGGGGGGGATTTTCAGCCCCCGCTCTGGTGCTGCTGTGGTGCGGCCCGGCCACAGGCTCTTCTGCTGTAAATAAAAGTGGTGACAGGGCCTGGTCGTACCGTGGTTTTTCTTGGCGCTGAAATCATAAAATCATGGAATTGTTTAGGCTGGAAGAGACCTCCAAGGTCATCGAGTCCAGCTGTAAACCCGGCACTGCCGCACGAAACCGCGTCCCTAAGTGCCACATCCAAATGTTTTTGGACACTCCCAGGGATGGTGACTCAACCACTGCCCGGGGCAGACTGTCCCAGTGCTTCACCACATTTTCCACTGAGAAATTCCTCCTGACGTCCAGCCTCATGCTGCCCTGGTGCAAGCTGAGGCCGTTTCCTCTTGTCCCGTCGATTCTCCTGTCAGGGAGTTGAGGAGATCCGGACAATTCCCCCAATCCCCCTTTCTCCCAGGTCGAGCCCCCTCAGCGCCCGCCCTACGGGTGCCGCTCGCGGCCACTCTTCCTCCGCCAGCGCCCGCCGCTCCCTGCACGGCGCGACGGGGGCGGGGACTGCGTTCAGGCGAGCCAATGAGCCACGGGCAGGGGCGTGACCAAGGAGTTTGAGTGGGTGAGATATTGCTAAGCCACGCCCCCTCCGTGTGGCCCCGCCCCGCCGCCGGCGGAGGTAACGGTCGCGGTGCGCGGGGGTGGCGGGAGAGGCGCGGCGGCGGCGGTGGCAGTGGCAGGTGAGGGACGCAGCGACCCCGGCCCCAGCCCACACCCTCACGGTACCGGCATCACCGACACCACCGGTACCGGGCGCCGGTACCGCCGCTGCCACACCCGCACCGCACCCCGGCTCCTCCAGCCCGTCAGCGAGGGCTCTCTCCGCTCCTCATGGCCTCCCCCCTCAGGGATCGGCTGCTGCTGCTCCTCAGGGACCGGGCCCACAGAACCGGCACCTCCTCCCCCGCCGCCCGGGCTCAGGTGTTGAGGGACGGAGCCCTCAGGGACTGTTCCTCAGGCTCTGCCCCTTCACCCTCCCCTCAAGGACCGGGACCTCCAGCCCGTCAGAAATTCACCTAAAATTGGCATAGCTGCCTAAATTAGCTCTACCTAAATTCACTATAATAAGCACTGCGTTTATGTAGAAGTGTTTCATTTCTTTGCTGAGTGAAATGCTGTTTCTGGTTCAGTATCCTGTCGTATTCCCAATGTTTCTCCTAGGTTGTCACATCTGTGTATATGAATGTTTTCTAGGAATGAATGTCTTCACTGAGCTCTTTGAATCAGTTTAACAAAAATCTGTAGTAGCTGCTGATTGAGGATTGGGTATGGGTTTGTAGAGGCCTTGAATTTCCCCTGTGTAGATGTAAATGGCACTTGCATTATCAGAGACAGGAAATTCAATGTCTGAAGCACTCAGAGAAATAGATAAATTAACCCAAAACTCTGGGCAGATAAAGGTTGCTGTTCATGGCACAGAAAGTCTCATTTTTGAAGGACTTTTTTCCTCATGTAGTTGCTCAGTGACCTCTACAGAGGGCAGAAATGGTCTTGTTGAGAATTAAGACTTTTAAAGAGAAATTTTTAGTCTCTATAGACACAGATTGAGCGTGCAGATACTGTGGGTGCTCTATAAATACCTGCTCTGGGGATAACAGCTGAAAAGTGCTGCTCAGTACCTGGAGAACGGTGCAGACAGGAATTCTCCTTTCTCAGGCATAAAGAAAACGTGCAAGTTTTTGTTTTTTTTTTTTAAGGTGTTGCTGCAGGGAAAACACAAATTTTATTGGGAGAAGAAGCTGTTAAATAGTAAATGCTGTGTTGCTCTGATGAGTAGCTGCTGTGTATGTACCCTTTGCTTGATCAATGGGAACAGGGTGGGGATTGTCCTCACTTAAAATAAGATTTTTATTCATTTGTCCAGGTCTCTAGGCAGATGAGATGGCTGCTTCTGAGAAAGATCCAGAGCTGAGGCTGCTGCAGAAGAATCCATTGGGTAAGGACAGTGCTCTCAGTCCTTTTCCAAAGCCCTGCTGCTCTCGGATCCTGTTTCAGTTTCTCTGGGGAGACACGTGGCCCCCAGAGGATTCTCTACCAGAAGCTTTTTTTGTTTAAAAAGTCTCATTTTCTACCCTTGCCTGCTTTTTCAGCAATCATTTGATAAGGAATTTCTCTCTTAATCTGATAGCTGATGAATCTGTGAGAGTTCTTTAGACTTAATGCAAAAATATCTCTTTATCTTGCCACAGTTTGCTGTGCTGCCGCTCTTTTTAGTCAGAGCGCCAGCTGGGTGTAATGTGACCAAACTAATCAATGGGAATGTAATTTACAGCTTCTGCATTCTCACTTCCTCACCAAGATTGTTTTTCAGTCTCCTGTTGATGTTATTTGAGTTCCCTGTGCTTCCTGTCATTTCCTTTTGCAAAAAAATATTATTTTAACAGGAACACAGGGAGCGAGGCAAGGATCTGTTTGGGATTTGGAAGCATTGGTAATTACATATGGCTTAATTAAAGCATAAATATCCCTGTTTTTATTCTCCAGACCCCAGCAGCTGTCAGATGAGCAAGTTTTTGGAGCGTGAGTGGAAGACAGAGATGCTGGCTGTGAAGTCGCAGGGCCGCCTGAGCCGCTGCCCGAGCGTGGCCGAGAGCGGGGATGGGGGCATCGGCACCTCCTGCTCAGACAGCACCGAAGGTGATGGGCACCGCTGGGTCACAGTGTCACCCCTGCAGGGCACAGCCCGGCAGAATGTCTGGAACTACAGAAATTTCACCATTATAAGCCACACCATTTTACTAAAATTTTGGTCCAAACCCGAGGTGCGGCTTATAATCGTGAAATTACTGTGCTTCAAATCCAGATGTCTGGAATGTAACAGAGTGAGGAGGGGGCTGGCAGTTCCTCTGAGCTTGGTTATTGCCTCACTGCACTGCTTTTAACTGACTCAGAGCCACCTTGGTGGCTTGCTGGCTCTTGTTGTCCAATGAGAGATGTATCAGCAAGTCTGTTGTGTGATTTTTAATTTTTTTTAAGGAAATAGTTTGTAGGTACCTTTGTGCAGAAGTGTTTGGCTCTGCAGGATTAGAGCTGAGAACTCTGCAGCCTGGCCTTCAGCTGAGGCACACTCTGGGAAATTTCTGCTCCCAGCAATCCTTTCCATCTGATTGTTTTCTCTTTTCAGTGATGAGGAACTTTGTGGTGTTCCTTAAAACACTTCACACATCTTTGTGTTCCAGAGAGCCTTTGGAACGAGCTGTAAATCTTAACAATGTGCCAGTGAAATGGAGTCTTTAGCAGGTCTGGCTGTTGGGAGTACTGCTGGAAATATTACACAAGCACATGTTAAAGTGTTCCATCAGGCCTCTCTCAGGATAATAAAACACCCATTTGGCAGGTGGGGACAGGGAAGGTGATTTCCCTTTGGGAAACAGCCCTGCTGAGTGCTGGTGATGTCACAGCCCTGTTGTAAGAGCCGAGGGTGACCTGCAGCCCTGGCTGCTGCTGAGGCACGCTGAGCTCAGTACATTAGTCAGAAATGTTGTTGTGAGGACCCTCAGCACAGCCAAGGAGCTGATTGCAGCACCCACACGTGATGTGCTGCTCAGGGCACTCGGGTTCCTGACAGTGACACCAGGGGATAAATTTAGGGGCTGTAAAAGGAAATGGTGCTGTCTCTTCTCTTTGCCAAGGTGAACGTGCTTGTAGCTGCCCCGTAGCCTGGTGTTCTCTGGAGTCCCCAGGCACAGCTGAGAGATTTTCTGCCCTCACTGCTCATTTTTGATGAAAGGATCGAGTGCCTTTATTGTAACAGTTCTGTAGCGTGATTTTGGTCTTTGCAGAGTCTGATTTGGGCTGTATTCAAATTGTAGTGTTGATTCATTGTTGTAGCAGTGCTTGGAGGGTACAGACAGGTGGGAGGATGATTTATTGGAGCATCACATGGGGATGGGCCTTGGGCCAAAGCCATGAGGAAATCAAGTGTATGTTCCTGGGAGAAACCCACAATTTCTGCGACACAGAACGTCTCAGGACAAGGAGTGGGAAGGGGCACTGTTTGCCTTTCTCAGCCCTGGCTGTTGCTGTATTGAAATCTGAGAGTTGCTAAGAATAACCCCGAGTTCCCTGCAGCCAGGTTTGGTGCCCTGCTGGCAGGACGGGAGCTCCGTCTCACTTCCTGTGGCCATAGGTGAGAGCCATTGCTGCAGCCCTAGGACAGGCTCCTGCTGTGGTGTCCTGGAGGAGCTGGAAGGTCAGATCCTGGGGGTCAGCGATGGTGGAGGATCACCATGGGCTCAGGGAAGGCTCCTGTTAGCTCTGCTCACGCTTCGGAGTCGCTGAGCTGCGGGACGGGCAGAGCAGGATCACGGGCTCAGTGCTCAGCTCAGTAAGTCTCAGCCTCTTTATTCAGTGTCAAGGACTTGGTTTCTAAACCTGGAGGAAGATAACATTATTGATTGAAGGTTATACTAGAGTAGTTAAAAAAAAAAAAAAAAAGATTAAAAATATGGATTAAACTCAGGTTCTTGCTGTGGTGGTAGGAAAAGGTCAGCAGGCTCCTGAAACTTGTAGTGAGGGAGGTGTGCCTGAGTCATGCTGCTGCTGCTTAGGAGGACATGTTCAGTGGGAAAGGAACTGGTTTAAAAATCATTTTGGAAAGCTCACTGGAGGACTGTATTTTCAGGACTGTAATTAAGAGTCTCACTCTTCTTCTTCCCCCCAGACTTCTGCAATTCCAGTAGCAGTTCCTCATTCCATCCCATCAAAACCCAGGTGACCATTCCAACAGCCCACGTTATGCCTTCCACGCTGGGTGCCTCGCCCTCCAAGCCGTGCCCTGCAGGGGAGCAGGGCTCTGCAAAGCCTGCTGTGCCAGCCTCTGCCCCAGGGCTCACCAGGAACGGCGATTTCAGCGCTGGGAAGCCCTCCCAGGTGCCACCCAGGGACCTCGTGCATCTGTGCAGGGCCGCGGGGCAGAACGGCTGTGAGCGCTCCTGGCCTCCTGCTGCTGAGCACAGGACAGAAGATGCCTGGAAGTTTGACACCCCTGCCATTGAGCAGACCCTTAACCAGTCTCTCTTCCTGGACAGTCTGTGCACTGACCCTCTGCACAGGTGCCAGAAGTTCACCCCAAGCTCTGAGGCGGGGAAGGACCATTACACGGTGCTGCCCGAGAGCAAACAGGCGCCGGGGGCCAACGGAGCCAGCGAGCCCCGCGACGGGACGTGGCCCAGGGGGAGCAGGCTGATGCCAGCAGGACTCCAGGCCAGCAGCTTCTTTTCAAAACCTGTAGTAGCTCCCCCAAGCCGAGTGTGGATGCAGGAAGGCTGCACACTGCACCCTCACCAGGGAGTGTGTGAGCTCAGCGCCTGGAAACAGCAACTGGACAAAGTGAGGCTGCAGGTGGAGCAGATGCAGGTAGGCAGCTGTGGCTGTGAATTTGAAACCTTTTCCTGTGTCTCTAGTCAGGAATTGTTGTCCCAGACAAAGGAGGAGAAGGTCTCGTGCTTCTCCCTGAGTGACACCAGAAGTCTCCTAGTGGTGTGTTTTTACAGCCTGTGGTGTCACAGGTATCGTTTGACACGCTGTGTGTGCAGAGCAGCCTGGCTTGGGTTACAGGGCTGCACCACCTGCCACATCGAGGGCTGAAATGATAGAAACTGTGAAGAAAAAGCATGCCAAGAGATTTTAAACAGTGTCTAGGATAGCTTTATTCTGTAGCTAGGGTTAAGAATGATATTTTTAAAAAAATGCATTAAACTAACTGCAGTTTATTAGGTGGGAACAGTTTGTTTACCACCTCCCACCTGCTGTACCCTAATGGAGACAAATTGTTTCCAGCGAGCTAGCACAGTGATCTAAAATTATTTGTTAATCTCCAGTTGTGCTTGGGCAAAGTTTCTTGTTCTTGGACATCAACAAAGACTGAAATAGCCGTGCCCTGGCATGCAGATGAGCACACAGTGTGCAAAATAGCTCCGGCCGTGTTGCAATTGCCCCTGTGGGCCACAGACCTTCCCTCCTTGTTTTGTCTCCCCTTGCAGTTACAAAATGGAGGTCCCTGCCCCCATTCCTCCATGTACTCCCCATCCCTGCCTGCACCTGACCCAGCTCAGTGGATCAATATCCTGAACTCCAATGAAAATCTGCTCAAGGAGAAAGAGCTCCTCATTGACAGGTGAGGCTTTGATGCTGCCATCTGGTTTAAAGACTCCATTTCTGTCTGGAAAGTCCCAAGGAAGGCTCATTCCTCAGAGTCCCTTTTGCCCAGTTGATCTTGTTTTGTTGCAAAGAACAATATAAGGACCTCAGAGAACAACCTGAGCTCTTCTCTCCTGCTTGGAATTAGGATGGTGATCCTGAAGGGCTCAAATAAATTAATTTTAGCTCTGGTTTTCTTTGTTTTATAAGGGATAGAGTTTTCTGTTCACGTCATGATTATCTGGAATGTCAGAATATCTGCCTCTTTTGCTGAAGGACTTTCTGGGAGCTCTATGAGACCTTTATTTTAAATTAGGTTTTTGTGACTTTGGGCTGGCAAACAGCATTTCTCTTATATAAGGCTAATGGTGTACAAGCTTTTTGAAAAAATGAGTCCTGCTGAAAAGTACCTTCAGCATCTGGACTGTAAATACTTTTTCTTCCTTGTTTTGAGTCATCTATTCATTTCATTCCCAAGCTCCAGAGTCAAGCTGGATCCTCCAAAACATGCAAGGCTTGTGTGTTTTATCTGTAATCATTGTTGGGAGAAGGGATTTGAAGGGAGGGAAGAAAAGTTAATAAGGATTGTAAAAAAGGTCCAAATGTTTACCTTTGTTTCTGTGCAGGAGAGCTCTGAGTTGTGTTTGTGCTCTGCCTGTCCCTGTGTGAGCAGCAGCGCTGTGCTGGCACCGTTTGTGTCGTGCTGCTGCTCTCTATGTTTGGAGCAGTGAATTGCCTGTTCTGTTGCAGACAAAGGCAGCACATTTCCCAGCTGGAGCAGAAGGTCCGGGAGAGCGAGCTGCAGGTTCACAGCGCCCTGCTGGGCTGCCCAGCCTCCTATGGAGATGTCTACATGCTGAGGATGCAGGTACAGCAGCTGTCAGGGAGAAATGGGTGCTGGATCCAACGGCCCTGCCTCTGCTGCTGAGGTGTTTGCTGAGCAGAGTCCAGTTATAAATGATCCCAATTATAAATTATCCCCTGTGTGGAGTCATCACCTCTGTACCCCTGAGATTGGATCAAAGCTGTGCTGGTTATGCCAACAGCTGGCAGCAGTGCCAGGCGCTATTTCAGAGCGTGCCAGGTGGGCTGAGGGATGTTTGGGAGTTGGGAAGGCTGAGGACACAGCCCTGGGACTGTTTGTAACCCCCACACTCAGGAGCTGCAGCGGGAGAACACGTTCCTCCGAGCACAGTTCACAGAGAAGACTGAGAGCCTCAGTAAGGAGAACATGGAGCTGGAGAGGAAGCTGGCTGCTGCAGAGCTGGATGTGAAGCTGCTCCGGGAGTCGCTGAAGGAAACGGTGCAGAAACACGCAGAGGAGCTCAAGAAACAGGAAGAAAGGGTATGGTCCTGTTGATCTGGAGATGGGAAGGTGTTTTCTTGTGTAGTGTTGAGGTGAAACTTTTCTGTGGCAGTCTGTAATTGCAGGTGTTTTGTTGTAGACCACGGCTTACAAGCAAAAGCCTTTCCTCCTGCAGTTAGAAACATTTCAGTGGCTCTTTTAACCAAAAAAAATCCTGTCCTTGGCTAAATGAGCAGAAATTAATTGTGGGGATTTTGTATTTTGGCATTGTGTGGTGTGCAAAAAGCTAAATGAGTGGACTTTCAGAAGACTGAAGAATAAATAAGAAATTAAATAACTGTCCCTGCAGGTAAAGGGAAGAGACAAACACATTAATAACCTTAAAAAGAAATGCCAGAAGGAATCTGAACAAAACAGAGAGAGGCAGCAGAGAATTGAGACCCTGGAACGATACCTGGCTGATCTTCCAACCCTTGAGGACCACCAGAAGCAGAGCCAGAAGGTAAAACTTCCTCTGAGTTGCAATGGTGGCTCTTCAGGTAACTTTTCTGTAGTTTACTTAGTTTACATTTATTCCCCTTTTGTTGCAGCTGAAGGAATCTGAACTGAAGGCTACTGCCCTGCAGGAAACAGTGCTGGCACTGGAAACTGAGCTTGGAGATGTCCAGGCTGCTTTCAGGGAGCAGGAGCTGCAGCTGGAAACCCAAAAGCACAAGGAGAAGGAGCTGCTGTCCACTGTGCACAGGTAGGAGCCAGGGATCAGCTTCATCTTGGCCCTGCAGGAATTGCTGCACAAGGAGGGGGATGCACAGCCTGGCAGGTGTGGGCTGGGATGCAAACAAGGCAGTACTGACATTTGATATGAAATTCATTTAATTCCTCATATTGTTTCCCCCCTTAAAGTAAGGGAGAGATTGTAAATAAAATTGGTTTTTTACCTCGTGGTGTTCTGCTGTCTGCAGCTTGCAGGACAAGGTGCAGCAGTATGCAAAGAATGCAGAGAGAGGAGCCCCTGCCCAGGATGGGGAGAGGCAGAAAATGGAACATGACTCTCTGAAGAAGGAGCTGGACTGTCTCAGGAAGGTAAGGGGCTGTCCCAGGCAGGAGTCACACGTTTTTCCTTCCACTGACTCACACCAGGCACTCAGATGAAATCAGGCACTGAATTGCACTGCAGCAGCACTCCTGGAGTTCCAGACTGCCGGGATCTAAAAGCTATTCTTGATTTGATGATAACCACACACTTCTCCAGTAGGGCTGGGGAGAAGTGCAGAATGCAGAAGAGGGCAGAGGAAAACCACAAGAATACAAAGTCTCTGGTGTGATTTTAGCTGATAAATCTAATGCTGCCTTTTATCCAAGTGCATCTGTGAGCAGTAAGTGGACAGGAAAAAGATGTTCTACTGAAGGAGAATTCCTGCTGGTATTACTGGATCTGTGTGGCCAGTTCTGACATCTCTGCTTTTAATTCCAGATTGTGGACAAAAAGCAGAAGAAGATGGAGCAGTTATCCTTGCTAGTCAAGGTGAGAGGTGACAGGGAGGGACCCAGGATTTGAGAATGTGCTGAGAGATGTGTTAGACTTGCTGTGTTCCTATGGTCTGTTCCAGAACCTGGAGGAGCAGGTGGCCCAGGAAGAGGGGACAAGCCAAGCTCTGAAGGAGGAGGCAGTGAGAAGGGAGAATGGTCTGCAGCAGCTCCGGGCTGCCATCAAAGAGGTCAGGAGGTGTTTGGGTGCCTGGCTGCAGCACTGAATGAGTGGATTGGCCTCTAGCAAGGCCCTCAATTTAATCAGCAGCTCAATCCCTCCTGCTCCCTGCTAGTCGGTTGTCCTGTCAGGGCTGTGGAAGGAGCTGGAAAACAGGAGAAGCAGGTTGTGCCTCGGGAATTTCATGGGGATGGGATGGAGGAGCCAGCTGGGGGCAGCAGAACTGGAGTGCAAGCACAGCTTGGACTGAAGGGTTGGGCAGAACCCACTCCCAGGGGCAGCCCTGGAGGCAAGGCCCAGCCCTGCTGGGGTGCACAAGCTCCTGGAAGCTTTTACTGCACTGGGAGTGACACTGGCTCCTCTGACCACGACCTGGAGGGCTGGATGCAAACCAGCTCCTGCCCCAAGTGCTGCCACCCCAGAGCAGGCGCACTGAGCGTGGCAGTGCTGCCCAGGTGCCCACTGACACCGTGGCTGTGTGTGCAGCTGTCCCTGCAGAACCAGGAGCTGATTGAGAAGAACCTGACGCTGCAGGAGCGGCTCCGGCAGGCCCAGCTGACAGCCCAGCCCCTGCCTGCTGACACAGCCCAGCTGGCCCAGGAGCTGCACGGGGAGCTGGCCAGCTGCCTGCAGGATTTACAGTCTGTCTACAGCATCGTCACCCAGAGGGCTCAGGGCAAGGACCCCAACCTCTCTCTGCTGCTGGGCATTCACTGTAAGTGCATTTCCTTCTGAGCCCTTCCCTTCCTGTGCTGTGGCAGAATGAAGTAACTCACACAGAGCATGGAAAGTTCTCTTTCTGGGCTTGTGACTGCTCTCTCTGTGGTTGGCTTCCTTCAAAGGTGCATGTTGTAATAACTGAATGTTAAGTAGAACCTCTTTTGCAAATGTGAGTTGGTTTTTCTGGCTGACTTGCAAATGTGTGTGAGCCTTGCTGAGAACTGCATGTGAGGAAACTCCTTCCTGTGACCCCACAGCTGTGCAGTACCCTGTGAAGGAGAAGGATGACCTGCTGAGCCCTGATGGACTGGCCAAGAAACTGATGGAGGTGAAACAGCTTCACAAAGAGGTGGAGGAGTTGAGGACTGCAATATCTGACAGATACGCTCAGGACATGGGAGACAACTGCATCACCCAGTAAAGAACACTCCCAAAGTAAGGCAGGGAATGAAGACTTGAAACTCTCAGGAGTCTTGTGCTCCTACAACCCTAAACCTATTCAGCACTTTATCATCCCTCTGCTTGGGTACAGGATGTGTGATTTATCTGATCAGGGGGTTTCTTGCCAGAAGTGTTCAGCTGCTGACTGGCTAACTGGGATAATTCAGGGCTTTGGTGTCAGCCTTTGCAGTAGCTTTGATCTTGTGGAATGTGTTTTATGCTGTGTTTGCTGGAGCTGCTGTGGTCTCTGATGCTGGGAGATGAATTCTCACTTGCCTTCCAGGCGTGTCAAATGCTGAACATGCAAATGTGCCAGCTAAAATCACTTGTAAGAGGAAATGTATGCCCTGGCCTTGCTGATAACCTCCCTGTGCAGGTCCTGTGTGACCAGTGGGACCAGAGGGTCACCAGGGTGTTTGTGGGATGTCTGCATTCCCCAGGCAGGCAGGTGTGCCAGTTACACTGCTGGCATTTACACTGTGGTGCTGCTGCCGTGGATTGATGGAGCAGGACCTGCTTTCCTCAGGTAAATGCAACCAGTGTCTTTCAGCAGCCAGCAGGAGTTGAGGAATAAAGCAACACTAAAAGACTCTGGAAACTCCCCCTGGGCACTGTTACCCCAGAAGCCTTAAGCCTTTTGTCCTGCTGAAATAGCACTGGGAGTGGGCTGTGGTTCAGACTGCAGAGGATGTGGATTGATGCTGAAGTGCCTTAATGAGCTGCGAGAACCCTCTGTCCCCACTCTGCTCTGTGCCTAATGCATCCACTGGCAGTGAGGAGCTGCTCTTGCCTCTCACAGCCTTTTAGAGCCATCACAAACAATCCTGGGGAGCCCCAATTGTTTGTGGCTCCTGCCAGAGCCTCCAAGAGCCTCTGTGCCCATGGGGACACTGCTCTGCTTTACTGGGACAAAGCCATTCTGGTCCTGCTGTGGCACAGGGAGCCACGTGGGCTTTGTCACAGCCTGTCCCTCCTTCTGTAAATGAATCACTGTGGGATTTCACTGTCCCACAGCCCTCCCTAACCCCAGTGACACCATTACAGGACTGAGTGTGAGGGTGCAACTTCGGTTTTCATCTTGAGTTAAGAGCAAGATGCCAAGTTAGGACAGGGGAAATCCTGCTGACACTTGTGTTGTTTGGCTGCTCTTGGTTCTTGTTGGGGCTGCGAGCCCTGGGTTTGGCAGAAATGCTTTTGTTATTCCTTTGTGTTAACATTTTAAGACCAAATCTGTTTAGTTCTCGGTGTTTGGCCACCGTGGGGGACGCTGGCAAGGAACTGGTTGGTTTGTCCTGCACGGGGAGCACTCAGCAGTGTCTGTCTGTCTGTCCTGCTCGCCTGGGTGTTCTGTTCCTGGCTGTGTCTGCCCCCAGGCTGCTGGTGCTGTGTATCAGCAAAATCTCATTTCCAGGGCTGTTTTTGAAGCCTGACTGCCAGGAGCTCTGCTGGCTCCTGGAGCTTCTTAGGAGGTTTGGGCACCATCTCCTTCTCCCCTTTGCTCTGGGGGTGCAAGATCTCATCCATGGGTGCTGTGAGGAGACAGGTTTGCCTTTTGCCCCTTCAGACGTGATTCTGAGATGAGTTTGAAGCCACCAGCTGGGCTGCCAGGTCCCCTGTCCCCTCCATGGGCACACATCCTCGGCTCCTGTGCACAGCTGAGCCCCTCTGGCCCAGAGGGCGATGCCGTGTGCTGCTGTGCAGGGAGAACCTTGGCCCCTTTGCTACAGAACAGCCCAGCCCAGGGGGACAGGACAGTGTCCCCCATTCCGTGTGTCCCCCTCGGTGCCCCGTGCTGTGCCCGCTCCGGTTGGGCTGTGTCTCTGTCTCTCCGCCTGTTTGTACCGAGTGTTTGGAGTATCGAATAAAGCTGCTCTGACCCACTCGTGCGAGGCCGTTTCTGCGCTCGGGGCCGTTGCCGGTGCCGTTGCCGGTGCCGGTATCTCCCGGTGCCTCTCCCGGTGCCGCCGGGGCGGTGGCTCCCGGTGCCGCTCCCGGTGCCTCTCCCGGTGCCTCTCCCGGTGCCTCTCCCGGTGCCTCTCCCGGTGGCTCCCGGTGCCGCTCCCGGTGCCTCTCCCGGTGGCTCCCGGTGCCGCTCCCGGTGCCTCTCCCGGTGGCTCCCGGTGCCTCTCCCGGTGCCGCCGGGGCGGTGGCTCCCGGTGGGTCCTGGTGCCGCCGGGGCGGTGTCCCTGCCCAAGCCGCATGCCCGGTCCCGCTGGCCCCATTGGCCCCCGCAGTCACATGCCGGGCGGCGGCGGGGCTGCCGCTCCTCCCTCCACCGCTCCCTGCGTCCCTCCCTCGGCCGGGCTGAGCGCTGCGAGCGGCCGCGATCGCACCATGAGCACCCTCAAGGTCTACAGCACGTCGGTGACCGGCTCCCGGGAGGTGAGCTCGGGGGTCTCCGTTCCCGGGGGTGGGTGTCTCCGTTCCGTGCAGCAGCAAAGCCTCCCCCGCCCGCCCCATGCTCGGTGTCCCCTCCCCTGCTCGCGCTGTGCCGTCCCCATCTGTCCCCAAACCCACCCTCCGGGCTGTGCTGAGCCTGGCTGGCACGCTGGGTGTGTGCCCGCCCTTGGGGCTCCTCTCCATCTCCCCATAACCTGCTTTTCCCACCCGGCTTCCAGATCAAATCCCAACAGAGCGAAGTAACCCGAATCCTTGATGGGAAGAACATCAAGTACGAGCTGGTGGATATCTCCCAGGACAACGCTCTCCGGGAGGAGATGAGGGCCAAGGCAGGCAACCCCAAAGCCATCCCACCCCAGATCGTCAACGGGGACCAGTACTGCGGGGTGAGGCTTCTCGGCAGCCTGGGCTGGGGTGGGTGGTGTCCTGCCTTTGCTGCAGATGTTTGAGGTGCCTTGCAGGTTATTTCTTGGGAGGTGCAGGGACCAGGTGCTACCAGGAGTCAGCTGTTTGCTTTGGGAGAAAGGGAACCCAGGCAGGGGGCTTTGGGTGGCACTGGGGCTTTGCCCACTTTGTCCTGTCATGCTTGGCACAGCCAGCTGGTGCCAGGGCTGTGAACCCGGGGCTCAGGGCCCCTCCTGAGCGACCCTGTGGCGTTTCCCTGCAGGATTACGAGCTCTTCGTGGAAGCTGTGGAGCAAAACACCCTGCAGGAGTTCCTGAAGCTGGCCTGAGCCCTGCTTCCCCTCCCCTCCTGGACTCTACCTGCATTCCTGAGCGCCCTCATCTCCGACCACCTCCACTGCAGGGTGTCAGCGCTGTCCTGGCACTGCCACTTGTATCCCAGCCCAGGGAAAAACCCATGACCAAAACTCCTCATTGCAGCTGCCTCTGACTCCCTCCTGCCTGACCCCGACATCATCTCAGAGGGATCCAAAGAAAGTGTGACACTCTCTGTGCTTGGCCTGTGAGCAGAGCTGGGCCTGGCTCACGGCAGCTTCCAGTGCCTCTGTAAACAGCAAAGCCTCCGGGGCTGTGAGAGGCGCCCCTGGCCCTCAGCCCCCTCCTCTGCCTCCGGAGGGAAGGGCTTAGGGCTGCCTGGTACTTCCCACTTCTCCCAGTTGCTGTTAAAATTGTAAATTCTGCTGCCTCACTTCCTTTTCTTTTCCTCTTTTTCCCCCACTCTTCATCTCAACTGCAGAGATTATGGCAACTAAGTCAAGGTTTTTTTTGTTTTTTTTTTTTGTTTGTCTTAATTTAATGCAAAAATACTGCACAGAATTGGGGGTCTGAGTGCCCACCATGAGCTGCTGGGGAATGGGTGGGGCTGGCAGTGGGATCTGTGCTGCTCTGGCCACCCTCCGCCCTGACCAGGCTCCCTTGAGAGCATTAATGGCTCAGGGCTGCCCCAGAACAGCTGATGCTCCAGCTGTCCAATCTTTCCTCTTTGAGTTGGCTTTTTTGCAATCCTGGACCAAGTGCATTTTGTTTTCCTGCCAAAAAGCAAGTTTATAACCAGTGTTGTCTTCCGAGATGCTATTAAATGTTACTGTACCTTTCACAGCGCTGCTCTTGCATTTCTTTTCAATTCCATTTTATTTTGACTACAGGTTAAACATCACCCTACCCATGATTGTGAGTCATTTCCAGCTGAGAAGCTGAGTGAGTTGTACGTGCTGCTGCAGCCTGAGACAAAGCTCTTAACACCTTAGATTGCTGCTGCTAATGAAAGGCTCCCAGGATGTGTCTGAATGTCCTACGGCGCAGTAGTGACAGGTACTACCAGAGCATTCCTCTCCTCTGGATGGTGACAGGGACAGCCTCAGCCACGTGTGGGAGTGCAAAACAATCCCTGGGCACAAAGATTCCCAGACCAGGACACAGAAGGGCAGGGCAACAGCTGCTCCTGCATCTGCTGCAGGTGGAGAAAAGGAAGGGAGAGCTGTGTGGGTTGAGTCACTGCTCATGGGAGCTGTGGGAGCAGCTGTGTTTGCTTCCTGTGTTTGAGTTGTGCAGCTCTGATCAGAGGGTCTGGGAACAGCTCTGGGCACCCCAGGCTTCCCCAGCAACCGTGAAATGTAAAGGAAGTGGAAACTGCAGCTGAAAGAAAGGGTTTTATTGGAGCCTTTAGTGAGGGCTGGGTCTCTGAAGAGGGAGCTGCCAGGAGGCCCTGCCTCGCATGAGTGGGAGTGTTGTCAGCTGGGAGTCAAGTGAGAGCTTGTCACAGCTGGAATGGGAAGAATGTGCTGGGGAAAGGGAAAGGGAAAAGTGCAGCCCCAGCCCACGGGAGAGGGAGGAAGATGCTTTATTCAGGGCTGGGCAGGGACAGGAGGGACTCTGCTGTCTCCAGTGACACGGTGTCCTGTTGCAGCATCCAGGGAGGAGGAGGGCGGGTTCCTCCAGGCAGGCTGGAGCCAGGGCCCCGCTGCAGCTGGGGGCTGTCCAAGGGAAGGAGCTGTGCACGTACAGGAAACCCAGCAGCAGGATCTCCTGGCTGAGCCTGGCTCAGCCCCAGCACTGCAATGGCTCAAGGCCCTCAGGTTTAGCTCCAGCAGAGACCATGGAACGGGGTCTGTTTGTCCCCTGGTGTCACTGCAGGTGAAATCTGCAGCTGTGTGTAGAAAGCAAACTGCCCCTGGCTGTGTCTGTGTCCATCCTGCTGTGTGCCCCTGACTCTGCGTGTGTCCATCCTGCTGTGTGCCCCTGGCTCTGTGTGTGTGTCCATCCTGCTGTGTGCCCCTGACTCTGTGTGTGTGTGTCCATCCTGCTGTGTGCCCCTGGCTGTGTGTGTGTCTATCCTGCTGTGTGCCCCTGACTCTGTGTCTGTGTCCATCCTGCTGTGTGCCCCTGGCTGTGTGTGTGTCCATCCTGCTGTGTGCCCCTGGCTCTGTGTGTGTTCATTCTGCTGCTCCAGAGTCCCTGAGCCCAGCTCAGTAACTGCAGAGCAGCTCCCCCGGGCAGGGGGCAGCCTGAGAGACCCTGCAGAGGGATCAGGAGCCAGGCCTGGAGCCCAGGTGAGCTGGTGGAGGTGTCCCTGTGTTGGAAGCCACCCATCCTGGGGAGCAGCAGCCCCTGTGAGGCAGCAGGACTGGGCCTGGCCCCCTCTGCCAGGTAATGGCACAGTGAAACCGAATCTGGAAAGAAAACCTCTCCCTTCTTCCCAGCCAGGCCAGGTTGGGTAAGGTGAGAGGCAGCTCCCTCCCTGTGCAGAGCTGGGGGTGAGGAGCTCTCAGGCTGTTTTCTGGGAGGGGTCTCTCCTCCTCAGCAGCAGGGAGGCGCTGGGGACCAGCCCACATTCCTGCAGGCTCCTGGAGTTGTCCGTGTACACCCTCTGGGGAAAGGTGCTGATGATCTCATATGAGTCCGAGTTTCCACCCCTAGGAAAGAACAGCACAATCATCCACTCCCAGGATCCCCCAAGGTTTTGCTGAGATGCTTTGACTGATCCAGCTGTGGTTATGCAAGACAGAGAAAAGGGCTCCCAGCCCAAAGTGCAGCCAGCCAGGCACGGAGCAGCACAGCTGCAGCTGGGGAGAAGGAGGCTCGAGCATCCCAGCAGCACTGAGCTCATCCTGGGCTCACAGCAGGCCAGAGCCACGGCTTGCAGCAGCAGTGGGAAGAGAGGAGAGCAAGGAGGGCCCTCAGCCATCTGGAACTGTCCCCAACAGGCTGAGGGAGCCCCTGTGCAGCATTAAATGAGTTGGGACACAGAGCTGGCTGAGCCAAGCAAAAGCTTCCAGCACCTTGGGAAGGGTGGCACAACTTGGGTGAGTGCTGTAAGGGGGCAAAGGCAGCAAAGGGCCTGGATCTGATGGCAGTTTTGGGAGGACGGAAGTTGGTCTCTGTTGCTGTGTGGCACAGATGGGTATGAAATGCTCTGAGCTGCTCAGGACCCTGGCACTGCTGCCTGGGGCTGTGACCCAGCTCAGGCTGAGGTTTGGAGCTCCAGGACCTCCAGAAACCTTTTCTGGGGTTGAACAGAGTCAGGCAAGGAGGGGAGGGAGTGCTGGGCTACCTGATGTGGGCGAGGTGCTGGCGCAGGTCCCCGATGGTGTCCGAGAGCTGCATCCTCAGCTCATAGCTCCGCTCGCCGCTCTCGGAGCGGATGCGCAGGGTGCAGAAATCAGGGCCTGCAGCTTCAGCCTCAGCTGCCTTCACCCTGGGCATCAGAAAACCCTGTCAGCCCAGGAGTGAGCTCCGCTCAGCAGGCAGAGCCTCCACGATCAAACCAGGGCAGAGGAGTTTTGTGTTTGGGAGTGAGGCCAGACCAACCCACTGCCCAAACTGCTGCTGTGCTTTCCCAGCCTGAAGGTGCCTTCAAGAGGGTTATGGAGCTTTTTTAGCTTTTTCATTTTAAACCAGGGCTGTCTGGTAAGTATTTTGCCCTACTTCTTTGATTAAAAATAATCTGCTTGGGTTTTTTTTTCCATTAGCTATTTGGGTCTTGGCTTGCCAGAAGACTGAGTGGAAAATGCTGTTAGTGAGACCTCCCACCTGGGCATCAGTTTCCTGGAGGGGTTCTCCCATTTAATATGACTGCAAAGAGCTCTTTCAATGGTTTCGAACTGTCAGGCCTTGGTTTGCTCTCAGGAAAACATTCACATCAATTAGTGACATTTTGACCAACAGAAGCTTTTTGGTAGAGATGTAAAATGTGGCATGTTTGTCATGAAAAATGCAGTGGTTTTCCCAAAGGACCAAACTTGGCCTTTTGTCTGACTATTTCCAAGGTTTAAAAGGGGAAAGTTGATTTATTTCCTCAGCTGAACTTCCTGAACTAAACCTGCAGTGATGAAACAGGAGGAAGAGGAGATGCTGGCAGGGCAGGGGTGGGGGCTGTACCTGCACCTCTCAGCCAGCCCAGATGTTTCCAGCAGGATTTCTTTGCTGCTCTGCTGCCCATCAGTGCCCTGCAACCAAAGCAGGTGAGAGTCAAGGAGAGCAGCCAGCTGTGCTCTGGGAGGTTACAGAGCTGAGAGAGGCCCAAGGAGGGGTGCAGGGAGCTGAGAGCAGAGTTCAGCCCTGGTCCCTCCTGGGGGTGTCAGGGGAGCCCCCTCATACCTGTGCTGCTGCTCCAGCCACGCCTCGGGCACTGCCCGCTCTCCCTCTGTGCTTTGGGGGCTTGGAAAGGTCACTGGGAACCTGCTCCGAGGAGGATTTGGGACCTACCAGAGCAGAGGGGAGATTCATCCGTGGGGGACCTTTGGGACAAACATTTGGCCCCCAGAAGAGGCTGATTTGGTGAAAGGAGAGAGCAGCAGCCGACAGGGAGAGCTCTCAGCACCCCAGGCAGGCTGAGAGCAGCTCTCAGGTTCCTCCCTGTCCCATTTCCTGCCCCACTAAATCTTTGATTGTCAACATCAACAGTGAGAACAGCGAGAACAGCCTGTTCGGTGCAGCTGGGATGCACAGCAGGCAGGTGGCTCTGCTGCAAAAACTGGCACTATCACAATTTTTACAGACTTGGACACTTTTCACCTTGTTGAGGGTGTGTTTGTAGGTGTCTGTTCCTTTTTGCCTGGACAATTTTTTTTTCTTTTTCTTTTTTTTTTTTTTTTTTTTTACTGCTTGGNTTTTTTTTTTTTTTTTTTTTTTTTTTTTTTTTTTTACTGCTTGGATAAAGGGGATATTTAGCTTTAACCTTGAAGTGACTGAGCACAGTTGTGTGTAATCAGGCAAATGTTTCTCATGAGTGATCCATGTGGTGATTTATTTAGTGATGCACTCACTGACCCACTGATTTCTGTCTCCCTGACTGACTTGGACTTCCCAACCCTGTCAGACATTGCTTACACAGACTGTGAGTGTCTGGAAGCAAAATGAGGAATCTGTGGCCTTTGGTGCCCCATATTCTGTTGTGAAACTCTGAAGAGAAACTGTCCCATATTTAGTACAGTTACAGTTGATTTGGCTTGGCAATATCAACATTTTTGGAATGAGCTTGTAGGAGACAGGAGCAGTGTTTGCAAGCAGCTCTCCCTGCAGGGTTACCTCACGTCCTTTGATGTGGGGAAGGTGGAAGGAGCTTGGCCTTCCACAAAGGCACAGGGCAGATATGTTTTTGGAAACCTGCTGAATTTCTGTTCTTTTATTACTTGTCCTGTCTCATTCTCAAGCAGGATCGATGCTGAGAGCATCCTGTGTGTGCTGCT
>PYHW01009782.1:634398-663438 GCA_013186435.1 Turdus rufiventris | reverse complement strand
GGGGAAGGGGAAGGGGAAGGGGAAGGGGAAGGGGAAAATCAGGGGAAGGGGAAAATTAGGGGAAGGGGAAAATTAGGGGAAGGGGAAGTCACCAGTGGAACTTTCTTCAAGGAGCGGATGGCGGTGGAGCAGAGGCAGCCCATGGCACTGAGCGTGGGGTACTCGCCCTCGGACAGCACGTGCTGCTCCCCAGCAAAGTCCTGCGCGTCGAACAGGATCCAGCTGGTGGGGAGGAGCATTCCCAGGCTGTGAGCCATCACAGCAGGCATCCATCCCTCCTGTGACCCACAGCACCCCCGTCCTGTCCTCCCTCCCTGTCCCCATCCCTCATGGCCCCAGGACACCCCACCTGCCCCCTCGGACTCTGCAGGAGCGTGGGACGAAGGCTTCGGGCAGAGCCTCCTGGTCCTCCTCAAAGGCAACGTGATCCCCCAAGAAGTCAGGGTCTGAGAAAAGCAGGATCTGGGGAGGGGGATCAGAGGGGCTCGGTGAGGGGGCAAAGCATCCCCACAACCCAGGAGGAGCCATGTCCCCCTCCCCATCCAGCAGCCCTGACCTTGGAGACGAAGTGCAGGTTGTGTTCCCTGACCTGGAAGCGAGCAGAGCGGGGCTGGTGGGTGTCTGGCCGTGACCCCCAGCAGCCCAGGGGGTGCCATGAGCAGGGGGTGTCCCCTCACCTGCAGGATGGGCTGTGCTGAGGAGATGTGACAGTCGGTGGCCCCCCAGTCCTCGCAGTTGCGGTACACCCCCTTCTCCAGGATGTACTGCTCCCCGGAGTAGTTGGGGCCCTCGTAGGCCACCCACCTGTGGGGAGGGGGTGAGTGCTGGGTCATTCCCCCCCCAGGGGTCCCCCTGGGCCCCCCTGCCCTGTCCCCACGCTCACACTCCGCTCAGCACGTGGATGGACTGGGTGACGGTGCCGTAGCCGGCCAGCTGCGTGTCGGGGAGCGCCTCGCTCAGCTCCACGCTCGCGCCCTCCTCGAAGTCCATGGCCTCAAACAGGACCAGTGCGGGGTCCGAGAAGTCCTGTGGGGAGAAGGAGCCCCCCCAAAGCCCCGTGGTGTGTCAGGGGAAGGGGCTGCAGGCTGGGCACACACACAGAGCCAAGCTCCTGCCTGGCCGCGGGCACCCCGGGAGGGTAGGAGCAGCTGCCAAACCTTGGCTGGGAGAGTTTGGGGGGTCTCAGCCATGCCTGACACGGGCAGGGAAGGCTCCCTTTGGGGCTGAGGATGGGGTGAGGGTGCCTGGCTCTCTCTGCCCACACTAAATCCATTCCCAAGCAATTCCCATGCCCGCCCTCACCGTCCGGATCAGCCGCAGGGACACCAGCTCCTTGCTGTAGCCGCCCCACTGCCGCCAGTCCTGGTACTCCCCCTCCTCCAGCAGGTACTGGTGGCCACGGAAACCTTCCTTCTCGTAGCCAACCCAGCTGTGGCACAGGCAGACACGGGCAGTGAGCACTCCAGAGGATTTCCATGTGCTGGGGCACGGGGACACCATCCCCACCTCCCTCCCAAGTGACCACAGACCTTCCCAGGGGTGACCGTCACCTTCCCAGGCTGCCCCAGCTGGGATGCCAGCCCTGCCCTCCCCGTGCCACTCACCAGCCACCCAGGACACGCAGGGAGCCCACGGTGGGCAGCGCTGGCTCGGGCAGGCGCTTCAGGTCGTAGATGTCTCTGCTGATGGTGAAGCTGCGGCCCTGGAAAGCTGCAGCCTCATAGATCAGCACCTGGGGACAGGTGAGAGGTGAGAGAGGTGAGAAAGGTGAGAAAGGTGAGAAAGGTGAGGTGAGAATGGTCCCACAGCCATCCCAGCCCATCCCAGAGCTCACCTGTGGCTCACCAGGTCTCTCCACGACGGGGCAGCCCTGGAAGGTGAAGGAGCTCCAGTGAGGCTGTGGCAGCAGGAGGGGACATCACAGGAACATCTGCTACCACCCTTTAAAGCCTGAGCTGGTTTTTGGGTCATTTTCATTCAAGAAGCTCTTTTGAAGCTTTCCCTCACCCCTAACCCACAGCAGCGCTTTCCAAAGCCACGCTTGGCCTGTTTCCACACCTCGATCTCACTGCTGGCAACAAGGAGCTGCCAGAACTCACTCAGAGCTGGATCCAGCCCTGGAACCAGCACTCACCAGCCTGATGGGATGCATGGAGCAGATGGATGGATCCTTGGCTCCCCAAGCCTTTAAATTGGGGTACCCGCCCGGCTCCAGCACGTAAGGATCGTCATCAAAGAAAGGCTTGGAGTAAAGCAGCCACCTGGGGAACGGAGGGAAGGCGTCAGCCCCTGCTCCCATCCGTGCTGAGCCCACCCGGCAGCTCCCCCGCTCACAGGCCCGAGTGGACGATGATGGAGGCGGCGGCCAGCGCCTGTCCCCGCTGCCGGGTGTCCTCGGCCGAGCCGCTGAACCGGAGCCGGGCGCCGTCGCCGTTCTCCTCCGCGAACAGGCTGATCTCGGGGGTGCGGTAATCCTGGGGGAACAGCGGCGTTCGGGGCTCCGGCACCTCGGGGGGCTCGGGGAGCGCCGGGGGGCTCGGGGGGAGCCCCGCACTCACCCGCACAACCCTCTTGAAGGAGCCGATGCGGAACGGGCGGCTCCCGCGGGGCTGCCCGCTGTCCCCGCTGTCCCCCTTGCTGTCCCCGTACGCCGTCCAGGGGTTGTCGATCTCCACGTCCCCCTCGGCCAGGACGCACTTGCGCCCCCGGAACCGCGGCTTCTCGTACATCACCCACCTGGGAGCGGCGTGGGGGCAAACCGGGGGGAAATCGGTGTTACCGGGGGGAATCCGGCATTACCGGGGGGAATCCGGTGTTACCGGGGGGNCGTTACCGGGAGGGAATCCGGCATTACCGGGGGGAATCCGGCGTTACCGGGGGGAATCCGGTGTTACCGGGGGAACCCAGCATTACCGGGGGTGAATCCAGGATTACCGAGGGGAACCCAGCGTTACCGGGGGAGAATCCGGCATTACCGGGTGTGAATCCAGGATTACCGAGGGGAAGCCAGCGTTACCCGCAGCCCTGCGGCTGCCCCCGGGGCACGGCGTGGCTGGGGATGCGCTGCCCCCGCCGCGGTAATTAGCGCTTGGCAGGACGGGACGGTCACTCCGGAACGCCGGGCTGTGACATCCCCGGCACGGACAGAGCTCCATCCCGCCCCCGGTGTCCCCGCCGCTGTCCCTACCCGCCTCGGATGACTCGGATGGAGATGGTGTGAGAGAGCTCCCAGGACGTGGCGTCGGGGATGTCGTCCCAGATCTCTCGTTTCTGCCCCGCGAAGCCGGCGTCGGAGTAGAGGATGATCTGGGAAGGGGTGACAAGGAGGGAAAGCGCTGTCACACCGCGCCATGTCCCCGCCAGCCGGCCCTGCCCGACCCCAGCCCCCTCCCTGTACCTTGCCAGGCCTTGTGTTGATCTTCTCCAAGCCCTCCTTGTCCTCCTGCTGTGGAGAGGCGAGGGGACGGGCGGGTGAGGAGCACAGAGGGACATCGGCTGCAGCAGCCATGGCAGCCTCAGCCTCGCGTCTGGCGCCGGCCCGGCCCTCCCACCGCCCCGAGCAGCCACACCTCGAGCATTCCTGCACGGCTGGGGATCAGCCAGCCTCCCGTCTGCCCCCGACCCTCCTGTCACCTGCCCGGGACCCTCCCAGCAGCCATGGGGGCACCCTCCCATCCCTTGACCTCGTATCCACCCATCCCAGTATCCTCCCATGATCCATCCCAGTGTCCTCCCATCACCTATCCCAGTATCCTCCA
Organism: Turdus rufiventris; assembly: GCA_013186435.1. Taxonomy (NCBI): domain Eukaryota; kingdom Metazoa; phylum Chordata; class Aves; order Passeriformes; family Turdidae; genus Turdus; species Turdus rufiventris. The sequence goes on along the minus strand of PYHW01009782.1, from coordinate 659,680 downwards.
ATCACCCATCTCAGTATCCTCCCATCTCCCATCCCAGTATCCTCCCATCACCCATCCCAGTATCCTCTCATCACCCATCTCAGTGTCCTCCCATCTCCCATCCCAGTATCCTCCCATCACCCATCCCAGTGCCCTCCCATCACTTTTCCCAGTACCTGCACTTTCACCCCATGGCCTCTCTGAGGGGAAGCACAAGCCGAGTGTTGGGAAGAGGGAAGGAAGCTCCAGGGTTCAGCCCCCAGCCCCTTCCCCCAGTCCCGGGGAAGGAGAGCGCTCCCCAGGGCGCCGTGCCGGATTCACTCACCAGGACGGGGTCCAGGCTCAGGGTCACGCTGCTCTCCGGCTCCTCGGTGACAGGAGGGACAGAGCCAGAGCTCAGAGCTTCCAGCACGGCCATCTCGGGGCCGGAATGGCCACCAGGGCCCAGCCCGTTGTGGCCCCTGAGGCAGGGTGGGTCTGTGGCCCCGTTGCTGTCGGGCAGCTCGAGCAGGGCTGTGCCGGGGGACACGAAGCGGCTGTAGAGCACGCTGTTGTCCAGGCGGGAGTAGGGCTTGCCCTCATCAGCTCCAGCCGCCCGCTGCTCCAAAAAGTGCGAGAGCAGCGCCATGCCCTTGAGGACGTTCCCTCGGAAGAGCCCACTCTGCTCGGCCGGGCCTCCAGCCACCAGTTTGGCTTTTTCATCGGCTCCCAGTGTCCCCAGGAGTGAACCCCCCTCCACCCACCCCTGGCCCCCCACGCTGTCCCTGGGCACCCCACGGAGGGTCCCCATGGCCGCCCGCTCCTCGGGGCTCAGGTAGGGATTCTCGATCTCCTCCTCTTCTTCGGGGGGCTCCTCGGGCCGCCCCGCCGGGCCCCGGGCCAGCAGCTCCCGCAGGGCCTGGGGCAGGGACACGGCGGCTCGGGGGGCCACCCTGTCCTCGTGGATGGGGGGCAGAGCTGCACAGCGGCTCAGCGCCGACGGCCGCGGCTGCCGCGGGGCCTTGGGCGCCTTGCGCATCTCCGAGGGCTCCATGTTCCGCAGAGTGTCCACCAAGATCTCCATGTCCACCAGCAACTCAGGGTCCTCCTCAGCCGAGTCCGGGGGGCTCTCAGCTGGGGGCTCAGGAGCTGGGGGCTCGCTGGGGTGCTCTGGGATGCTCTCAGGTTCTTGGGCTGTGCCCTGGGGGTCTCCTGTGGTCTCATCCCCCTCCAGCTCAATCTCAGCCTTTGCTGGGGCTGCATTTTCAGGTGAAGGCTCCGGACCATCGCCCACCTCTGAGGGGGGGCTCTCGGGGGTGCTGCCAGCTCCCGGGGGGCTCTCTGTCCTCGGTGGCGTGGCTGAATCGCTGCCATCCACGTCTGCCACGCTTCCCTCAGCTGCGCCAGCCGGCTCAGCCTGGCCAGCGGCGCCTGCCGAGGGCCACTGCTGCGGGGAGCTGGTCAGACTGGTTTGTGGGTCCCCGGGCCCATCACCGGCCCCCGGACTTGCCCTCACCGGCGTGGGTTCGGCTTGTGCTGAGTCCTTCTCCTCGGGGGATCCCTCGGCCGGGAGCCCAGCGGCCTCTGTGGTGCCCGGTGAGTCCTCCCTGCCCTCTGCGGCCACAGCAGAGCCGCTGCCGTCCTGCCCGGGGCTGTCCCGCCGTGACGAGGCCTTGCTGTCCCCACCAGTGCCGTGTGTCCCATTTGGAGCCCCCCGCAGCCCGGCCGGGTCCCTGCCCGTCCGCAGCACCGTGACCTGCCTGGCCCTGGGCACGGCGGGGACGCGGCCGGGCTTGGTGGCGCTGGGAGCACCGGGAGCATCCCCGGGAGCCCCCGCGGGACGCTCGGCGGGGCGGGTGGGCAGCAGGGTGCCGTGCACGTAGCTCTCCCTATGCACGGACACCTCGCGGGGGGCTCCGGCCGGAGAGGGGGAGCCGTCACCGCCGGGACCCCCCTTCCCCCGCTCGTCCTGGCGCCGGGGCCGCTGCGTCGGGGCATAAACCTGCGAGAAGATGGGGCCGTGCGCCGTGAAGTCCTTGAGGAGGCTGAGGGAGGACGAGTGCTCCCGGTGGGTCGGGGCGGCGGGGCTGGAGCCCGTTTTCTCCACGATCTCCCTCTCCCAGGCCTGCAGCAGGAGGGACACTCGGGAGGGGCTCCCGTCCCGGCCCCGAGCGCTCCCGGTGCTCTCCAAGCGCCGCGACACCAGCGAGACCTTCTGGAAGCGGGACCTGCCCTCGGGGGCACCCCCGGCTCCCTGCTTCATGCTGAGCTCCGCGCTGGAGATGAAGGCTCTGCTCTTGCTGTGCCGGAACGCCGGATCCATGCCGGGGGCCCGGGCAGGGAATGCCGCCGTCCCCGAACTCCCCGCGCTGCTGGGCTCAGTCCCCGCGGCCGCCACGCTGGGGCTGGCGGAGCTGTAGGGAGAGAAGGAGTCTCTGGGAGAGCTGAGAACAACCCCACGGGGAACAGCCCCGGCCCCCAAAGCAGCCCTTTAAAGCCCTGTGATCCTGCAGGACATTTTGGGAGGATCCCGTGAGCACAGGTGGTGGCTTTGGGGTTTCTTGTGCTGCTCGTGCCATCCATCGTGGCACGTGTGGGGGCACCGTGGGTCCCTGTGCCTGAGCAGGGCTGAGGGCTGTGGCAGAGCCTGCCGGGGCACAGGTGAGCTGGCAGGGCTCAGGTGAGTGTGCTGGGTGCGTGCCGTGCCCCGAGCTGCGGGATGAGTCAGGCGGGCAGCAGGGCTGCGCCGAGTCAGCAAATGCAGCAAACAAACAAGCCCAGAAAACAACAGGGAAGCTGCTCCGTGGGGAAAGGGCCTGGCTGGGATCGGGGTGAGCAGGACGAGGTGGAGACCCGAGCAGCAGCATCCCCTGACCTTTCCCTGTGGCTGCTGCAGGGTGGCATCGCTGCGGTGCCCAGGGCTCGGGGCAGGGGACTGGGACACGAGTGCCACCTCAGCTTGGGGGGATGCCAGCAGAGGAGTCCCTGTGATTTATTTCTGGGTTTGGGATTGGGAAGCAGCTGACACAGCAGTGCTGGGGAGGGAGCTGGAGGTGCACCCACATCCCAGTGTCTCCCAGTCAGGAGCTGCTCGGTGTCACCGCCCAGCTGTGGGGACAATGGCRGGGATTTGGGGTCAGCCCGAGGACAGGCTGAGATTGAGGTCCCCATCCGGGAATGGGGACACCTCCCAAGTCCCAGGGCTGCTGTCCCTGGGGGACACCTCGGAGAGGACCTCATCCTGCTGCAGCCAGCCGGGATGAATCCAGCACTGGCAGGTTGGGTTTCCCCAGTCCCTGAGGGGATCAGGGGGCTGGGGGCAGGCAGGGAAGTGCTGGGTGCAGGCAGCTGCCTGCCCCTGCTGCCAGCCCGCCATGCACCCTCCAGATCCTGCTCTCCCCGGCCCAGCAGGTCTTTCCAGAACAGATAGGAAGAGTTTGTGTCATTTCTCCGGAAGGTGATGAGACCTCGTCTGGGACAGGCAGCACCGCTGGAGGCTGGGACCAGCCTGGGTGGGGCTGTACAGCCACATGGGCACAGCTGGATCCCCAGGGCCACAGCTGGATCCCCAGGGTCACAGCTGGATCCCCAGGGTCATGGCAACCAGCACTGGAAGCGGGATGGATGCACTGGCCGTGCCCATCGCCCCAGGACAGCACAGGGACAGGGACGCTGGCTCCGTGCAGCACCGGGGTGCTGGGGGGAGGTGGCACTTGCTGACTCAGCATCCTGCCTCTCACCTGGAGCTGCATTTCCAAAGATCTCCAGATCTGTCATTCCCATCCCATCCCATCCCATCCCATCCCTGCAGACGGATCCAGCGCCTGGTGCCACCCTGGGCCCTGCTCTGTCCCAACACCCCATTTCTGTTAAAATAATTCCCAGTGCAGCAATGGGTCAAGGACAAGAGGGCAAGACCCTGCAGCTCCCTGACTGCTGCTCCCAGCCATCCCCACCTGCCCGGACGTGCCAGGCTGGATCAGCGCTGTTGCCACACTGGGGCACCCAGCACGGCTCTAATTAATTAATCCCCTTTGGCCAAGCCAAGCCAAGCCAAGCTGCTGACCTCGTTTGCTGCCTCCCATCACCCCAAAGGGTCTCCCAGCACCCAAGGCAGGGCACGAGGTGCTGTTTAATATTCAGGAGGGACAGAGGGGCCGAGGGCAGCAGCTGCCACTGCCTTTGAGCCGGTGACCACGGATTAAGCTGAGCCTCCGGCCACGCTGGGCTGAGCTCTGTCACCGCGGGGTGAGCGCGGACCTGCCACCTTCAGGAAAGTCAGGGATCTGGGCTGGGTGGCGGCTGCAGGGCTGAGGTTCATGGGGAGGGCAGGGGAGCCCCTCTCGCTGCCCAGAGCCGGGTCACGGACAGCACGGAGGGGGACAGGGGTGACAGGGGAGCCCCGCTGTCCCCTCAGCAGATGTGAAGCTGCCCCAGCTCATCCTGGCCCTTCTTGGGATGCACTGTGGTGGCAGGAGCTGGATTACAACCCCAGCAGCCCCCCAAATTCAGGGACTGAATGTGAGAGTGTCAGAGCCGGGCTCAGCCCCCACATCCCATCCCCATCCCACTCTCCCTGGCCAGCGCTGATCCTGGCACCCATCCCAGCACCTGCCAAGCTGGGGCTCGGGTCCGGGCACCGGGCAGGGCCCGTGGGTGCAGCGGGACGGGAGCAGCGGTGCCCGCCCCCCCCAGCACGGCCGAACCCCTTCCGAGCCAGCCGGGTCCGGCCGGGCCGGTCCGGTCCGGGCAGTGCCCTGTGCCCTGCACCCCCCGTACCTGCCGGCCGAGGGTCCCGCCGTGCCGTGCCGTGCCGTGCCGTGCCGTGCCGTGCCGAGCGGGCTCGCGGTGCTGCTCTCTGCACACCACAGAGCTGGGCGGACCGGCAGAGTCACCCCGAGCAGCCAGCCCTGAGCACCCAGCCCTGGCGCAGCGGAGGTTTGGCATTCCTCAGGTGCTGACAGCCGGGGAGCCGGTCAGGCTGGTTCCAGACCCGGCTCCCCCGTTTCCTCCGACTCAGCAGCGCCGGGAGGGAGCCCAGCCGGCCCGGGTGGCTCTGGGCCCCCCCGCAGCTCTGTCCCACCGCCCACCCGAGTGAAGCGCGGTGGGAACCTCGGAGGGGACATCAGTGATGGCTTTTGTCCCCGCACCTGCAGCCAGCGCGGTGCTCCCAGCACGGGCCGGGCCGCGGGGCTGGCAGGGTCCCAGCGCGGTGTGGGGAGGGACTGGGGGGTCCCCAGGGCTGGGACAACTCTCCGGGGGTCCCACGTGGAGCCCCCAACACTGCGGCACCTTCCCGAGGGGCTCCGAATGCGGGGGGATCTCACAAGTTTGGGGGGGCTGGGGCTCTCCAGGGGCTTCACACGGGCTTGGGAGGGAGTGGACATCACAGTAGCCCTGGGCCACCTCGGCACACCTGACCCCGGGGCGCAGGGCCCCGTCCCGGCAGGGCTGGGAGCGCAGCAGGGCCAGCACCCTCCCGTGTCCTCAGCCTGCCCCTCCCGCTCCGCCCCAGCCCCCGGGTGCCCGCTGCGGTGCCAGCCCCAGCCCGGGGCCACCACTCCCGGCTGCCGGCCCAGCCCAGGAGCCTCCCTGGCCACCGCCAGCCCGGCGCAGGTGGCCACAGTTCAGCCCTGACCGGGGTGCCCAGGGCCATCCAGCTCTGGGTGACACCGCTCACGTGCGGGGGAAACTGAGGCAGGGCCGAGCTCCCTCTGCCGGGTTTGGCAGGTCCCCTGTCCCCTCCTCTGCCCGTCACCGGGTCCCCAGGGTGGCTGAGCACCCACACGGGGACAGACTGCGGGTCCTGGTGGCTCGGGATGTGCCCCCTGCATCCCCCCGGGCTCGCAGGAGGGGCAGCGCTGGGGTCCCGGAGGGTGCTGGGGGCTGTCACTGGGTGTCACTGGGTGTCACTGGGTGCTGGGGGATGTCACTGTGTGCATTCAGGGTGTCCGAGCCCAGCCAGCCCCGCACCGCCCGCGCTGGCCGCGTTAGTGAGCGCTGGGGACGGTCCCCCACGGCAAACCAGTTCTCCAGGCACTGGAGAAACTGGAGGGACACCGGGGCGAGCCTGGGCTTTGAGTCACTGTGTGCAAAGGGAGGGACACGCTGGGGACGGGCGGGGCCGGGCTCAGCTCCCGGGAGGGACACGGGGCCCGAGGGAGCCCCAGAGCAGCCCGAGTCCTCCCGGGGCTGGGGGGGTCCCGAGGGCATCCCCCTCCAGGCTGGGGAAGGTGAGAGTGGAAGTGGAAAAGGAAAGGGACACCCCCGTGAGCCGTTTCCCTCCCCTGGGACCTGCAGGGCTCTGCCCCGGCCACACCTGCACTGAGTCTCCCCTGGGGCGGGGGCTGAGCCAGGGCACTCACTGCTGCGGTTTGAAGGCGATGGGCTTGGATTTATCAGCCAGCTCAGCTCCCTTGGGGTCTCCCTGGCCAGGGCTGTGAAGGGGGCTCTCCAGCACCCCAAGAAGATGAAATCCCTGTTTGCCAGGCCACCAGGAGGAGGAGGAAGGTGCAGGACAGGCTGGTGGTTTGGGAGGTGAGATTCAGCTCTGCCTTTCCTCAATATCCTGCTGTGCCCTCCTGGCTCCCCCAAGCCAATTTTTCACCCCACAGCCCGGGTTTGCTGTCAGGGGAGTGAGGTTTGATCGGGTTGGGGGATTTAAGGGGCAAGGGCAGACTTGTGAGCTCTGGTCTGGGTGGAGGGGTCTGCAGCCTCCAAGGAAAATCCTTCAGCTATCGATCCCCCTTTATCAGGGAGCAGGAATATGTATGGGCTGAAATCCTGATCAATCCCCGCTCTGCAGCCGATCAATCAGCTGCTGCCCCAGGGCTTTTATCAAATGGAGCTGCCGAATTTGGGCACAGCCCATCACACAGGGGACAGGACTGGCTCTGTCCAGCTCCACCCTCCCTGCCTCATGGCACCCTAAGGAAACCCCTCAGGAACCTCCCAATGACCCAGGGACCCCATTTGGGATGGAGCAGGATGGCCACGCTCCCTCCCCAGAGCTGGGGGCACCCACAAACCCCCGGCGAGTGTTTTTGGGGTGTTGGGAAGGTGCAGCCTGGTTAGGGCACCCTCAGATCACCCTTGTGCCATGTTCCCAGAGCTGGGAGCATCCCAAAATCCCGGCTGGGCCTGTGGGAGGCTCGGGGCGAGCAGGGGGTGTGGGGGGGCCACTGAGGGGGAGGGGCAGCTCCGTGGCCTCATTTATTGATTGTTTCATAGCCAAAGGTCAGCGGCGAGCGTGGCAGGGCAGGGAGGAGGGGAGTGGGGTGTGAGGGGCTCGCTGCCAGCCCTGGGGCTGTGCCACGGGGGGCAAGTGCCATCCTGAGGCAGGGCAGGGTGCAGGGCCCAGCCTGGGCTCCCTTTGCACAGGCTCCCCCTCGTGCCTCAGTTTCCCCACCAGCAGCTGGGCTGGCAGGACTGGCCCGTGGCCACCAGCGTGCTGGGCTGGGTGAGTGGGCAAGGGGCTGTTGGGGGCTGCAGGGAGGGTCTGTGCCCACGGGAGGGGTGGAGGGGGGCTCAGCCAGGCTCGGAGGAGCTTTGTGCAGCCGGGAGGGCTGTGCCTGTGGGACGGGCAGGGACTGGGACCAGTTTGCCTTGGCAGGAGCTCTGGAGCAGCTCGGTGGTGACAGTGACAGCGCTGGGAGATGGCGCTGGAGCCTCAAACATCATTTTCCACAACCCTTCAGTCCCCAGGACCCTGGAGGGGCTTGCAGCAGCGTGGGGACACGGTGCCAGCTCTGCCAGGGCTGTGACCGGGTGCTGACCATGCCCAGGGCTCATCGTGCCCGGCCAGGGCTGGGTGCAGCCCCGGGGCAGCTCCGCGGGTCCAGGGACAGCAGCGCCAGCCCTGGGCTCACCGAGCTGCTGCCCTCGCCCCGGCCGTGCCGAGGGGAAGATTTACAGGCTGTCAGAGCCGGGGCCAGAGGTCAGCAGGGGTCACAAAGTCCATTTCAGTGAGGTCACTGTCCACTTCTTTCAATCTAATGAAGCCATTATTTGTGAAAGCGGCCGCTTTGCCGGCTCGTCCCTTGAAGGCGAGCAGGGCACAGGGGCTGGCTCTGAAAGAACAGGAAGGAGTCCCCTTCCCTTTCGCATTTGCCATTCAACAGGCCCCGAAAACAAACACAGCACACACAGAAATATGGCCCAGGCTGCGGCTGGGACACCGGGGCAGGGTGGGATGCAAAGGGAAGGGCCTGGAAGTGCCGTGGTCGGGGATGTGACTGCGTGACGTGGGGGGAAGTCACCGAGGATGGGCAGAGATCGGCGGTGCTGAGGAAGTCCCTGCTGGATGTAAATAGTCACAGGAAAATGCCTGTGGGGCTGCTGGTCACTCCTGGCCAGCAGGAAGAGGCTGGTGCGGGGTGGGGATCACTTTCTGAAGGGTTCCTTGTGGACACAGCAAGAGCTCGTTCCTCACATCCTTCCCCCGTGCCCTCACAGCTCTGCCCGTGCAGGCTGCGTCCTCCCCAAACCCCGAGGGAAACGGAAAACCGGGAAGGGAAAGGGATGGGAGCAGGGATGAACGGAGAGGGCTGGGGCCGTATGGAGAGCGGGTTATTTTCTCCTCTTTTTCCTCAGTTATCCCGCAGCCGAGAGGGAAACGAGGATGAACGTGCAGCCCTTGCAGCCAGGAGAGGGGGCCAGACGCACTCCTGCTGCCGGGATGATCCCGGATCGGCACCGGGACCTGCGAGTGCCGGCAGAGAGGGGACCGTGGGCACGGACACACCGCGGTTCCTTCGTGCCCGGACCAGCCCCGGCCCGGCCCGGGAGTTCTGTGGCTGCCAGAGCCTGGCCAGGGATGGGAGGGGGGATCCCACAGCAAACACTGACCAGACCTTTCCTCCTTCTGTGCTGCTCCTTGGTTTGGGGAACCGGCTCAGGACTGACCGTGAGAGGCCGCTGGGGTTCCCTCTCCAGCTCGTTAAGAGCAGCGTGAGGTGAGGGGACACCGTGTGACCTCGCCTGTGGCACCTGCCACTCCTGCTGTGTCCCGTGGGGCGCGGATTTACCTGCGCAGGGAGGGACAGAGTCCTGCAGGCTGGGGAGCCCCAGCAGGGAGCCTTCACAGGGAAAACCATCCTCTTCCTCCTCTTCTTCCTCCTCCTCCTGTGCCGTCCGTCAGTGGGGGGGTCCAGAGGGGCTGTAGGGAAGGGGCAACGAGGAGCCCCCGGTGTGCGGGGCAGGAGGAGGAGGAGGAAGAGGAAGAGCAGGAGGAGGAAGGCACGGCCAGGACCCTGGACAGGGCCGGCGCTTCAGCACCGCGGCCAGCGGCAGCGGCCCCGCGGGCGGCCGGGCCCCGCGCGGGGATTCCCCACGCGGGATTTCAGCGCCAGCCCCGGCCCGGCCCGAGGGTCACCCCGCGGTGACACCGCGGTCCCCCCGCTCCCGCTGCCCGCTCGGTGCCCCCCGTGCTCCGCTCGGTGCCACCACGCGGGATTGGCCCCGCGTGGGGCGGCCGCGGTGGGCGCAGCCCCCCAGGCCCAGCTCCCCTTTGGGGGGGGCAGCGCGGCTCGGGGCGGTTCGGGGGCGGCGCGGGGGGACCCCGGGCACAGCCCGGGAGGGGCGGCGGGCGGCGCTGTGCCCCCGCGGCCGGGGCATTGTCCGCAGCCGGAAATGGAGCCGCTGGTCACTCGCCCTTTGTCCCCGCCCGGCCCGGGGGGCGCCGGGCCTGACACGGCCGCGGGGGTTGCGCATCCCGGGGTGCTCGCCCCGCTGGCGGGACGCGGGATGGGGGAACAGGAAGGTCCCGGTGTCCCCAGAGCCGCCCCCTCCTCGGGGCACAGATTCCCCCGTCCCAAGTCGCAGGTGGCTCCGCTCGTGGGGAGGGGGCGCGGGGAAGGGACGGGGAAGCTCCCCCCGATGTGCGGGGGTCCCTCCTCCAGCCCCCCCTGCCCGGTGTCACCTCTTCCCTTGACAGGTGGCCTCGCCCCTAAGTGCCCTAAGTGTTGGGGGGGGGTCAACCCGCACGACCCCCCCTCTGCAAATCCCTCCCGGAATGTGTCGCTATTAGGGGGGGGTTAATTAGGATCACGTGGGGACAGGATGGCGGAGCAGGGCCCGGCGCCCCCCGGCCCCGCGGGTGGGTCCTGGGGGGGGCGGGGGCTGCCATTGTCTGCGAGAATTTGGGAGCCTTTGAAAAAACCCTCCCGCTCCCTCCCACCCCTATTGTTGGAGTGAAGATGGAGTCAAACCTCTCCCGGCTCCCTCTCGGCGGGGTCTAAGCTGGGTTTTTTTGTTGGTTTTTTTTTTCTCCTTTTTTTTTTTGGCTGGCCTGATACCCTCAAAGCTGGCCGAGGAGGAGGAGGGAGGAGGCGGTAACAGCCACAACTCGGAATTTGCAAGCGAGTGTCGGGATGGGGTCTGTTTCCAACCAGCAGTTTGCAGGTTAAGTTATATTATTGTCGCAGCCCGCCTCGGCTCCGCGATTATTAATAACGAGGGCAGAGCCCGGCTGGGGGGCGCAGGGACCCCCCCCGAGGCCGAGCCCGAGCCCGGCCCGTCCCGCTGCGCCCCGGCAGCGCGGCCGAGCCCACCGGGCCCCTCTGCCCCGTGCAGCGCCGGGGGCTCGCAGGGGGGGAATTATCGGGTTTTTTTTCATCCCCCCTCCAGCCCCAGGATGACCCCAGAAGTTTGGGGCCGCTGGCGGCTGCTGGGGGCGTTTGGGAGCGGGGGTGGGACGGTGCGAAGGGGGGATGCTGACGGCAAGGGAGAGTTTGTCCAGCGTGGCTTGATGGGGACAGGGGGGTTTCGGGTTGGTATTTTGGGGGAGTTTTCCTCTCTTTTGAAATTTTTTTTCAATATTTTGATTTTAGAAAAATAATCTGGCTAATTTTTCGTTGCTCTTTTTGTGCGTGTGTCTAGGATTTTTAACATTTTCTTTTCGTTTTCAACATTTTTGAGGGAGAAACGGATTTAGGGCTCCCACTGCACGCACTGCCGGGCCGTGCTGGCAGGAGCTGCCTTCGTTTCCTGGGGTGATCCCCATGCATACGTAGAGGCAGAGCTCACCTCTCTGCTGGTTATTTTGGGGGGATTGGGGATTTTTTGGGGTTTTTTTGTTTTGTTTTGGTTTGGTTTGGGGTTTTTTTTGGCGTTTTTCAGCTGAGCACCCCGAGCAGGATTTGCGGTTCCTGTGCGGGGCGTGCGGGGCCGGGGGGCACCTGCGGCTCCCCCGGCTCAGCCGCTCCGTGGATCTCTCGCCAGGTGCGAAGCCGGGCGAGGAGCCGGCCGGAGACTCGCCCAAGGCCGAGAACGATTCGCAGCCGCTGCACGGCTCCGGCATCTGTAAATGGTTCAACGTCCGCATGGGCTTCGGCTTCCTCTCCATGACCGCCAAGGGCGGCGCCACCCTGGACTCCCCCGTCGATGTCTTCGTGCACCAGGTAGGGGCCGGAGCCGCCTGCGGTGCCGGGGAGGGAGCGGAGCCCCCTCCGGAGGATGGAGGTGGGATGGGGACCCCCGGGTCCCTGGAAGGGTCGGCACCGCCACAACCGGGGCTGCTCTCCCGGGACCGGCCCTGAAAGCTGATCCCGAGCGATTTCATCGTTTCCCGTCGTTGTTCCTTGAGGAGCCCCTCGGGACCGGGGGAGCAGGTGCCCGTGGGGCCGGGCGGGATCCCCGCACAGGGACCGGCGGGGGGACACGGGGACCGGGCGGGGTCACCCCGGTACCGCTCCGGGAACCCCGAGCCCGCCTGGGACGCGGGACTGGGAATTCTCCCGCTGGAATCATCCCGGACCGGGAATCTCTGCCCGCGCCCTTTGTCCCGGTCGCGGGTGGCACAAAGGGTTCGTGTCGCTGCGGATCCCGTGTGACAGTGACAGTCCCGTGTCCGGACTTGCCCTTTGCTGAGCGGGGACGCCCCGCGCGTGTCGCGGACGCTGCACCCGGGGCAGTTTCGGATCGGGGGCTGAAGTTCCGGATCCCTGAGATCCCCCCGGGGTGGGGAAGGGGTTTGGGGATGGTGCCCAAAGCGGGGACAGCGCTGGGAGGGGATGAGGGGCTCGGTGCCGGCTCTGTGGTGCCCCCAGGTCGGGCCAGCGGCTGCCGCGGGGCTCTGGGGCAGGGTGAGATCCAACGAAGGGGGCACGGGAGGTTTTGGAGCAAACACGGGGGGTTTAACCGTGATTGGAAGCAGCACGGCTGTGCTGGCTCGGGGGAGCCCGGGACCAGCCGCGTTCGGTGGCTGCTGCTCCTCACGGGCCCAAAGCCGCCCAGACCGGGTCTGTCCTGAGGGCTGGGGGTGCAGGATGAGCCCCTGGGCTGTGAGGAGCTCTGGGCAAGGAATCCCGGGGTCACCCACTCCCTGCCCACCAGTGGGGGCTCCAGGCGGGACTGGCAACCTGGCAAGGCAGTGATGGCCAGAGGAGAGGCAAATCCCTTATCCCTTGGCTGTGGCATGGGGTAGGAGCTGCCATCCCAGGCACAGCTGGTTTTGGAGTCAAGGGCTCCAAATCAGCCAGGGAAAAAGCGATCCTGGTGTTCTCCAGAGAGCAAATGGGGCCTTTGCATCTCAATGTGGCGCAGCGGGACCCAGCGCTCCCGGGGAGAACCTCCCGCCCTTCTCCTGGGGTTTATTGCCCCCAGACAGTCTGGTTTCCTGATTGCTTTTGCTCACATTCCTGCAGGGGAAGAGAATTAGCAGGGGTGTCTCTGGCAGGAGCATCCCAGAGGGATCTGCAGCCTCCCGGCACCCCCCAATTTCTAAGGTCGGGGAAGCCCGGAGATTGTTTGGGAAATACAGGGAACTCTGGGGAAAAGCGATTTATTTTGGGTGGCAGAGGGGCTGGGGCTGCTGCAGCAAAGAGATTTGCACCACCAGAAGCTTTGGGCTGATGGAGAATTCTCCTCCGGGTCGGGTTTTGCCTCCTGCTCTGCTTGCTGGTGGCACAAAGTCTCAGAGGTGCTCCCGCTGCAGATCCTTGGGCAGGGATCAGCTCAGGCTCCCACCGCTGCTGGTGGTGGCGTGCAGGGATGTCCCGATGCTGTCCCCAAACCTCCGGGAGCTTTCCCGGGGAGGGAGTCAGGGCTGCGAGGGCAAAAGCCACCAAAAGCCACCAAAATCGGGGCTGGCACTGCTCGGGGCTCGCTGTGCCCTGCCCAGCACCCAGCGCCCCAAACCCGCTCTGGGGCTTAACACTCCAGAGCCCCCAAAATCCGCTCCTTCCCCTCTTCATTTACATATGTGAATGATGACCCACAGGAAGTAATTGTGGGAGAAAGAAGGGAATTGGCCTCTTTAGATCTATTAAATCACTTTATTACAGGAACCAGGTCTGAATGGCCCCTCTCTGCGGGGAGCGCGTCTCCATCTCCCTCTGCCTTTATCTGATCACAAAGAGATTAAAATCTCGTCAGGACAGGAGACTAACAGGGCTCCTTGGGGCTGCCTTTCCCTCGCATTGTGAGCTAAAAATGAGGCATTTGGGTTCAAATGCCTCCCCTGGACACTGGAGATGGATTCATTTGGGGGCTGTGAGGACACAGGAGGGATGGAGCAGAGCAGAGCAGATCGTCCCAGGGAGGTGAAGGGCTGAGCAGCACCCCCAGGACCTGGGGATGCTGAGGTGGCAGAAATTGGGCTGGTGATGCTGAAGACCCCCAGGGTGCAGTGGTCCCCTCGGGATGCGGCTCCCGGGCTCTGAGCATCACTCAGGAGTGTGGAGCTGCCTGGGGAGCCAACGTGGGATGGGGAAAAGAGAAAATCAAGGCTTGGTCCCACCGCTGGAGCTGGAGGAGCGGTGGTGACCAGCAGGATTTGGGGTTGGGGTCTGGCAGAGAGCAGAGGGGAAGAGGATGTGGCAATGCCTGGAAATCCTTGCTCTCCACAGCTGGGCTCTGCACTCCCAAGTGTTTATCCGAGCCAGCAGGTCTAAATCTGTAATAAATGCAATTAGCTGGGGTTTTGTTCCTTCTCATGATTTTAGCAAGGAATTCTGCTGGGCACCGTGGTTGCAGGGTTTGATCAGAGGTGTCCTTGTGGCTGATGTTCTTGAGGGGGGGACATAAAGCTGGGACCTGCTGGGGCTGGGATGTGGCACTCGAGTGCCCGGGGCATTGCCGGGCACGTCCCAGCACGGGAGGGGATTCTGTCCCCTGGGACCCCGGAGGTCAGGGCTGGCACAGCAGCTCCAGGGGATTGGGATTGGGATGGGATTGTGATGGGATGGGATGGTGGAACTGGCCTTTGGGACACGGATTTTGGCTGAGCCGATCCGGGCTGTCACCCACCGGTGCCTGTGCCAGGATAATAAAAATAATCATCCACGTGAGCATGACGTGAGTCTTTAAAAAAAAAAAAAAATCATGTTTGGAGTCAGCTCCATCCCTGACTGTGCAGGAAAGGCTCAAGGGACATTTTTTTCTGTCAGGGAGGAGGATCCAGCCTTTCCCTGGGGTGCGGGGCAGGGTCCGGGTTTGGGTTGTGCGGAGCTGGGGGGCAGCGAGGGGAGGGGGAATCAGCTCGGAGCAGCTCCGGGAGCCGGGATGCTCCTGCAGGGACACGGGTGGGATATTTCGCTTTTCCTGCTGCCCCCAGAGCTGGGCGGGCACCCCAGGGCTGCACATCCCTGGGGAAGAGATGGCGGAATCACAGATAAATTCGGGCTGGAAGGGACTTTTAAAGGTCATTTAGTGCAACCCCCCTGCAAGGAGCGGGGAACTCCCGCAGAGATCCCCTGGGGTAGAAATGCTCCTTGGAATCTCTGATGGTTTTTTGTTTTTTGGTGGGGGGAGAGGGGTAGTAGCGATTTCTTTCCTTTTGTTTATTTTGTGGATTTTTTTCTTCTTTTTTTAAATAACCGCTGGAATGAAATTATTTTGTGCTGCTTGTGCGCTGCGTCCCGATGGGAAATAGTGAAAGAGAGCGGCTTTATTCCACCCCTGAAACTCCCTCAAGACGCTCACACACACAAAAAAAGCCTCCTGTCTCTGTCTAAAGATTAACTGATGGCCGCAGGCACATCCCTTCCCCCAGCTCCCCCTCCCTGCCCCAGGGAGAGAAAACACCCTGGAATGGTCTCCCAGATAAAACGGCCCAAATGAATGGGATTGCTGCCGGGATGGAGCCCCTGTCCCCAGCTCCAGCCCGACCTTTCCTTTTCCCTGCTCCCTTACTGCCAAGAATGAGGGGATGGAGCTGGAATCGCGGTCGGAAGATGCTCCGGGCCGCGCTCCTGCTTTAAGACGAGAGCACAAAATTATAACGCAGCCACCGATCCCAGTTGGTGCCACTGGGAAGTACAGGAGGGGTTTGGTGGGGAAAAAATACAACCGAGGGAGCTAAAAGGATTTAGGACAGGAAACTGATGGATTAAACTCTGTGGTAGATGCCTTTTATTATTTTTTTTTCCCTCGGAATTGGAATCTAGAGTTTAATTTTACTGACTTGTGGTGGAAAATTAAGAGCAAACATAGTTAATTTGGCAGGGCAATGTCTTTATTTTGATTTTAGCTGCGATCAGTAGGGGTCCTTAGGGATATCGCACCAGATGATGGTGATGGAGCCGTGGAAAGCCTTGGAAATGTTTTGTTAAACGCTCTGTGCTCATCGCCCTCCTTATCTCTGCAGCAGCCCCGGGGCTGAGGCGGGACCCCCTTTCCCAAGGACACCTCCTGGGAGGATTCCTGCCCCAAACCCTTCACCCCTGAGCCCGAACTCAGCACCAGCACAGACCCTGGAGCTGCTGGCACTGGGAAAAGATTTGTGTGATCTGGGGACAGGGAAGGGCTCTGCCTCTGGGGACAGGGACGGGCTGTGAAGGCGAAGGGACATTTCCCTGCTGTCACTGGGGATTTGGGTGCTGGCCGAGCCAAAATCTCCTCCTGGGGGTGTTTGGGGTGGGGGAAATGCTCTGCCAGGGCTGGGCTGAGACCGCTGTGCCCCGTGGGGCTGCGGTGACAACATCCCGGGATGACAGGGGGACCTGGGCCTGAAGAACCGGGCAAGTGGCAGCCCCTGCACCCCCCTGCTCCCCCTGACTGTGCCCCTGGGGCTGGGGCTGCTTCCCCCGGGTGGGCCCTGGGGGTCGTGGTGGGCTGAGGGTGACCAGAACCCCGGGTGGGCCCTGGGGGCTGCCCTGCACCCCCCGAGGGTCGCTGGAAACCAGGAGAACAGAGCATGGGGGACACACTGTGGCTCTAGGGACAGAGGATGGGGCTGCACAGTGCCTGGGGACACTGCTGTGGGTGCCAGAGGTCACCACGGTTGGGACATCCCCGGTGATGGGGGCTCAGCAATCCCTGGGTGTTTTTCCCGACCCTCCTCTGCAGACTGGGGGAAACTGAGGCACGGGCACTGCGGTGCGGCTGGGCTGCCCGAATTGCTCAGGGCAGGGCTCAGAGGTACCCGTGGCACAGCTTGGCACTGCCACCAGCGTCCTGCCCAGCGTCCTGCCCGGCTCCTTTGCGAGGGATTTCATTTAAAGGGCTCTGGAGGTGCAGCGGCTGCTCCGCCCCAGGCCCCGCTGGACACAAAGATGGTTTGATTGAGTGGCCGGGGCTGCCTGGGAATAAACGTCCCCTTGTGTCGCTCCGGGGACAATGGTGACCCCGGGGCCGGAGCCCGCAGTTCGGGGGGCAGTGCTGGCGATTGGGGCGCCGCACGGTGTCATCCCTTCGGGACGGAAATTGGGATAAATGTGGGATTTGCTGCGTGGGAGGAAGAGGAGGGATGAAGGCACCCATGGTGGGGGGGACACCCAGTGCTCGGCCGCTCACGTGCTGCGGCTTTGTCTGCCGTAAATGAGCGGGGATGCGGGAAGGGAAGGGAGGGAAAGGAGGATGGGGAAGGGAGGGAGGGGAAGCGGGAGGTGCCCGCTGCGATGCCCGGGGGGCTGCTGGTTGAAGCTGTACCAGCTGTGCCTCTGTCACTGTCCCACCTGTGCCTCTGTCCCCTGTGCCACCTCTGCCTCTGTCCCCTGTGCCCCCTCTGCCTCTGTCGCTGTCCCAGCTCTGCCTCTGTTCCCGTTCCCCTGTTCATTCTGCGCCCCGATGACCGCAAGGAAATCCTCTCCTCGGGCTCCGCTGCTTTTGGGATGGCGATGCTTTGTGACCCCGAGCCCAGGGCACCCTGCACCCCCCGTACCAAAGCCATCATCCCCCCCAGGACTGAGCGCGCAGCTGCCCCAGGGCAGCAGAGCCCGAACGGCAGCGGGTGAGCTGGGCACAGCGCTGCTGTGCAGAGGGGCTGGAGGGGGTCACAGGGCCCTCGGCCATGCCGGCCACCCTTCCTCCCCCCGCCGGGGCCTGGAACTCCTGGAATTTGGGCAGCGGGAGCGCGGCCGCCGCCGGCCCTTTGTTCTCCTGCCCGGTGGCTCCCGGCCCCGGCCCTCCCCTGCGCTCCCCCTCATCCCCAGCATCCCCGGCTCGCTCCAATCCCCCCCTTCCTCTCTTTATTTTTTGGGGGGGGTGTGGGTGTGTGGAGGCCTGGGAAGGCTCCGGCTTTGTGTGTGGTGTGGGACGGGGGCTCTGGGCCCCTTCCTTTCAGATGCAGGAGGTATGCAGCTAATTCAATGGGCTGCAGTTTGATTACCTATCTGATAACAGAGGAATGCCAGCAATGTGTGTGTTTTGGGAAGGGGGCAGGGGGGATGCGCAGGGACCACCAGCCACTCTGCTGCTCACATCAAAAGGCTGCGGCGGGGGGCNGGGAGCTGGGGAGCCCCAGCCTCTGTCCCCCCCCTTCCCTGGGGAGGGGGCGTTTCCTTTGGCCTTTTGGCGGAGGGGGCTGGGGGGGTGCTTGTCATCCTCACCCGCTCCTGGAAAATAAATCGCTTCCCCGTCATGTTGTGGCAGCTTCTGCCTCATCCCTCCTCTTCCTCCGAGCGGGGGTGATGGGGCTGGGCTCGAGGTGTGGCTGAGCTGGGGGGGCCCAGCCCGGGGCTGGGGTCCCCCCTGGCACGGCTCAGCTTTATCCCGAAGCTCGGGGCTGAACGCCTGGGAGTTTTCATCCCTGCAGTGTAAACACAGCTGGGCCAGCTGGGGCTGTAAACGCCTTGAGAGGAGCCACGGGAGGTGCTTGGCCTCATCCTGCAGGGCTGCCCCCTGTGCCAGGGAGCGATGCTCAGCTCCTCCTCACCCCCAAAGCCCTGGGGCTGCTGTGGGAATGGGGTGAATTCCCCATTGCCCAAATCCCCTCACAGATGGGGCAGGGCAGGGAGGCAGCTGAGCCGAGGTGCTCAGGCACCGCTGATGTGTGCCCTGGCACCTCTGGAATGTGCTCAGGCACCCCTGGGATGTGCCCAGGCACCCCTGGGATGTGCTGGTGCTTTGGGCACCAGTTCCTGCATGGGGGATGCTGGGCTGGGGGTGTTTGGTCACCCTGGGGGTTTGCCAGGGACAGGTGGTGCTGGAACTGCCCTGAGTGGGCAGAGGTGGTTGTGAGACTCTGTCATGTCCTTGTTGTCACTTGGGACCTCAGAGCTTGGGGTTTGGCTCTCCCTTTGGGCAGCAGAGGCAGCTCAGAGAGCCAAGGAGGATTTTTGGGCACCTGGATCCCATCCCAGCAGCCAAGGGGGGATCCAGGGTTTGGGGGTGACTTGGCCCAGCCCACGGGGTCTGAGCAGGACCCCCAGGCACAGAAAGGGAGGGGAAAAGCAGCACAAAAAGGGGTCTCAAGGGCTGTTCCTCGAGCCCTGCTCTGTTCCCACTTCTCTTGTGCCCACGGACATCCCACAAGACCCCACCAGGAAAAATTCACTCCTATAACCCAACAACTTCATTTTTTCAGCTTTTTCACGGGGAGTTTCCTGGGGACTCCTGGTGACATTTGGAGCGGAGATGGGAACAGACCTTGCCTCCTGTCCCTGCTCGGTGCAGAAGAATGGGAGAGCAGGGCCCACGTGATGAGAGCTCTCCATGAATGGGGGAGATGCTCCATTCATAAATGCAGGGTCGCGCTGCAGCCGCGCAGGCGTTGGGAATCCCTGGCCGGCAGGAGCTGCTCCTCCCTCTGCCAGCAAATTCCCTTTAATTCCTTGCTCATGCTCGTTTTGGCTCCGCTGGCAGAGCTGTGGGAATGCCGAGCTGGAATTGCAGAGGATGCTCACGGCACAGGGGGTTGAGGATTGCCGGCTGCCTCAGCCAGCTCTGCTCCTTAGATCCAGATTTATTTATTCTGCTAAAAAGGACAGAGCCCCTGGAAGAGGAGTGGGTTTTCCTGTCCCCTCACACCCCCCTCCCCAGCCTGGGTTTTTCTTGGCTGCCCTGGTTTGATTGTGTGGTGATAACCAGTGTGGTGTTCCTGGAAGGAATGGGAGAAGCTCCCAGCAGCGATAATCCTGTGCCAAATGCTGCTTAATTAATTATTGCAGGCACTTACAGGGCTTGAGCTGAGGTGAGCTGTGCTGAGGGGGCCGGCAGTGACAGCTCCCACCTCCCTGGGTTCATATCATCGTGCAAAGCCTCGACATTCTTTGTATTTAAGAAAAATCAAACCCGAGGCACAGGCAGAGGGGACATTTGCAGCTCCTGTGCCACAAGGGCTCTGTGCTGTGTTTAGAGAACAGCCCAGCTCTGTGCTGACACCCTCCTCTCCCTGTGCCCCCAGAGCAAGCTCCACATGGAGGGGTTCCGCAGCCTGAAGGAGGGCGAAGCTGTCGAGTTCACCTTCAAGAAATCATCCAAAGGTTTGGAGTCCATCCGGGTGACCGGGCCCGGGGGCGTCTTCTGCATCGGCAGCGACAGGAGGCCCAAAGGAAAGAGCCTCCAGAAGCGCAGGTCCAAAGGAGACCGGTGAGGGCTGGGGGGGAGCTGGGGCTGGGGCTGAATCCCGCGGGCACCGGGAGCTGCCCCGGGGATGGGGCTGAGCTCTGCGGGCACCGGGAGCTGCCCCGGTGCTTGGCACAGCCCGGTGCGACGGGCAGTGACCCCCGGGCTGGGAACGCAGCTTCCCGCGGTGGATAATGAGCGGCAGATGCAGCGCGGTGGGGAAAGGGCAGGGGAGCAGCAGGGAAGGGCAGAGGTCAGGGACACCCCGGGCACAGCTCCCCTGGCCCAGGGAGCCGTGCTGAGGGAATGTCTCCAAGAGAAGCCTTTCCTTGTGGGAAGGAAATAGCAGAACATGCTGACAGCGTGTCCTGCGGTGGGATGGGAGCCCCGGGCAAGTTTCTGGCCAGCCCTTCATCCCCCCTCTGCCATCCTCTCCATCCCAGCTGCCTGGGGATGCCTCATCCCAGTTTTCCCAGTGGATGCAGTCCACTCCACTTAGCTGTTCTCATAAACAGGTTTTTTAATTAATCAGAAAGGAATTGTGAAGGAAGAGGAAAGAGAAAAGGCTTGTGGCCGTCCTACATGGATGCAGGATTTAAAATGGACACAAGGCAGCTCCCTCTGCTCCGGTGGGAGGGTGGCACCCATGGGACGAGTGCTGGAAGGCTCAGCCCTGTGAAAGCCACCCCTGGGGCTGTCCCCACACGATGACAGCTGGGGATGTGAGCTGTTCCTTTGCCTGCTCCTGGGGCAGTGTAACCCCGGCACTGGGGATGGGGACACAGGAGCCAGGACACCGACAGAGCCATAGGTGGGGAGGGGTTCCTGGTGGAACCCCCAACATCCCGATGTTGTCCCCATGTGTGGCTTCAGTGCAGTGGTTTGCTGCCATCTCCTGGGTACCAGCAGCACCACTGAGCCCCAGCTGCCTGTGCTGGAACTGGGGCTCTGCAGGGACCGACCCTGGGGCCACCACCCACCCCAAAAGCCGAGCCCGGCCTCAGGTGTGTCCCAGGCATGGTCACAGCATCCTCCCACCTCACTTTATTTCCCTTCCCTTCACACAGGTGCTACAACTGCGGCGGGCTGGACCACCACGCCAAGGAGTGCAAGCTCCCTCCGCAGCCCAAGAAGTGCCACTTCTGCCAGAGCATCAGCCACATGGTGGCCAACTGCCCCGCCAAAGCACAGCAGTCGCCCAGCTCGCAGGGAAAGCCCGCCTACTTCCGAGAGGAGGAGGACATGCACAGCCCGGCCCTCCTCCCCGAGAGCCGGGAATGATGGTGGGTGGCAGGGACAGGGGGCTTCCACCGGGAGGAAAGGCTTTGGCAAGGCAAGGGGCAGGGCTGGGGAGGGCAGGGGCAGTGCTGGCAGCAGGGACCTGGTGTCCCTGCACAGAGCTTCCCCCGTGCCCAGTAGCATCAGGATGGCTTCTTCCAAACCAGGGGAAGGCAGCACCCAACACATTTCATCCCGCTAAAAATCCCAGAAATATTTGATTACTCTTTATCCTTTTCCTAAGTTAAGCCAGGCAGTCGTGTCTTGGGGAGGAGGAGCAGAGGGGCAACACCCCAGGGAGGAGCTCGTGGCTCCGTGTTCTCCTGAGCTTCAGCCAGGCTTGGGCACAGCCAGGCTGAGCTGCAGGAGCCGGGAGGAGCCTGAGGGAAAGGGAAAAGGGAAGGGAAAAGGGAAGACTGCTGTGGAGCAGCAGGGAATACCCATGGGCTGGTCCCATGGGCCCCTCTGCTCCTCGCTGTCAGGAGGTGTGAGCATCTTCCAGGGAGGTTTGAGGGTTTACAGTTTTTCCCTGGTTACTCCACTGCTGACAGCCCGGATTTGGGCTCAGTCTGGATGAAATGCATCATCTCTCAGGGCTGGACTAACACCACCTGCTTGTGGGCTGCAGCCTGGGGGAGAGCAAGTCAAAGGAAAATCACTTTATTCCCCCCAATCCTCCCCCAGTTCCAGCCCAGAGAGTACGAGGTTCTCCGGGCAGAGCCAGCTCTTCCCTCTCAGGCTTCTCCCAGCCTCCAGAACCTGGAACCCCTCTGCTCCTCCTGCCCACCCCACGCTGGCCCCAGGGCTGAGCCTCCCCAGGGACAGGGGATGAGGCTGTCCTGCCTTTGTCCCCCTCCCCACAGCCCTTCCCAAGCCTTGCTTTATTTATTGGCCCTGGTGGACCCCCCCTTTCTCCCGGGGATCCCCCCGGCCAAGGCCAAGTGAAAGCTGCACTAGGACGTGCGTGAATGACGTATCTTTGGGTTTGTTTGTCTTTGTTTTGGGTTTGTCGTTCTTTTTTTTTTTTTTTTTTTTTTAATATAAATATTCTGGTTTTGTATTTTTGTATATTTTAATCTTTAAGAAAAGAAAAGGGAAAAAAAAAAAAAGGAGAGAAAGGACATAATTCCTGCAACTTATTCTCAGGTATTGGAGCAATCTCAGGGATAAAATGCCTCTGTAGCCCAGTGCTGGACAGAGAGGAGGGTTTTTTTCTAACAGCACAAAGAAATTATGAAGTTTGTATTGGAAGTGTAGATCTACCTCACTGGATGTTTGCTAGGTGGGCTGACTTGTTGTTGAGCTTTCCCAATGTGTTTTTTGGTGTGTTTGGGATTTGTTTTCTTTTGAACTCTGTGGATCCGTGTGTTGGGATGGAGAAGCCAGGCAGTGCCATGGGCAGGGAGCAGGTGCTGGAGCCCAGCTCCTGAATTTCTCCAGCCTGGTGGCTTTTGAGGACTGTCCTGTCTCTGTCTCCTGTTTACTGTCACACCTGATGGGAACACTCCAGTGCACCCCGTGCCTGAGTCCTGCTCCCAGGGGCTGGGATGTCACAGGCTCCCAGCAGGCTGGGGTCAGCATGGGGGTCCCAGCCCCACCCAGGGGACAGAGCAAGAGCAGACAGTGACCAGGAGTGCGGGGACACAGGATTACCTTCAATCCCTGCCCTTCCTCACCCTCGAGCTCAGGGCTGGCTGTCCATGCCCTCCTGGGATGGGCTTCCAAGGGAGCTCCATCTTTTTCTCCTTCCTGGCTTCCCTCAAATGCTGACCCACCATGGCTGGGGGAACTCTGGATCCCAGGTTTTGGGGTATGAACACTCCTCTTGCAGCCCAGGGGGTGGCTGGAGCCTTCTCAGGGAGGGCATCTGGCCGTGGGCACATTTCCTGCTGGTTTTTGGTAGCAATAGGTTTAGATGTGGGGCAGGGCTGGATCAGACAGGAGCACCCACTCCATCCCCAGGGCTGGGGGACTCTGGGGGGACTCACTGAGGCTGCTGGAGCCCGGTGACCCCCAGCATGTGGGCATTGAGGGGATGGAGAGCGGCCCCAGCTGCTCCCTGCCCTGCTCCAGTAGTTTAGGGTGAGGTGGTGGTGTCTTCTTGGGAGAGGGGGAAGGACTTTTAGTTCTTGACTAGCAACGGGGTCTGTACAAAACTGCTTCAGGAAAACAGCTTTAGTCTGACGGGGTAAATGCAATAGAGCCCTGGGGGGAGCTCTGGGCCTCCCCCCAGCACCTGGGCTGTGCCAGGGAAACTGCTGCCCCCCTCATCCCTGTCCTTGTCCCCTCGTCCCTGTCCCTGTCCTTGATCCTGTCCTGTCCTTCATCCCTGTCCCTGATCCCTGTCCTGTCCTTCATCCCTGTCCCTGATCCTATCCTTCATCCCCGTCCTTGTCGCCTCATCCCTGTCCCTGATCCTGTCCTTGTCCCCTCATTCCTGTCCCTGTCCCTTCATCCCTGTCTTTGTCCCCTCATCCCTGTCCTTGTCCCTGATCCTGTCCTGTCCCTCATCCCTGTCCCTGTCCCCGTCCCTGTTCTTGTCATCTCATCCCTGTCCTGTCCCCTCATCCTGTCCTGTCCTTCATCTCTGTCCTGTCCCCTCATCCCTGTCCTGTCCCTCATCCCTGTCCCCTCATCTCTGTCCTGTCCCCTCATCCTGTCCTGTCCTTCATCCCTGTCCTTGTCCCCTCATCCCTGTCCCCTCATCCCTGTCCCCTCATCCCTATCTCTGCCCCTCAATTCCTGTTTCTGTCCCCCTCACCCCTCCCTGTCCTCAAGAACCCTGTAGGACCTTCCACCCCCCTTTCCCACTTTAATGATTTGGTGATTTCTCTGCCAGATGTCTTAGTGTGTGTAAATACCTCTGTAAACCTTTTCACTTTCTCTCAGTATTCTCCTTGATTATTGTTTACAAAAATAAGAGGAAAAAATAAAAAAAGAAAAAAAAGGAAAAAAAAATATAAAATATCCAAAGCATCTAACAGGTTTTGGAGCAGGGAGATGGATCTGCTCCCACGCAGAGCTGCCAGGTGGGAGCTCTGCAACCATCCCTGTCCTGGGCTGAAGCAAACAGGGAATCACTCAGCTTTCCCCGGGGTGCTGGGATCTAAGAAAACAGGGATTTTTATCTGTGGTGGGAAGCCACGCTGGAGGAGATGGGATTGATTCGCATCTCCTTGTTTTCCGTTGTGGTTCTTCCCTTCTGTTGACAATAATTAACTAAATTGCTGCATCACGGCCCACCCTGCCCACGGGCACTATGCATGAGGGGACAGGGAGGATGGGGCACGCTCAGGGTCCTGCTGTGACACGGGAGTGTTTGAATGTATGAGAAATAAAACAAAGATGCCCCTCACGAGGGGGTGTCTGCCCTGGGGCGAAAGCCTTGAGTCCCCACGAGGAGACGGAAGAATGTAATCCATGTTTACTGCTAGCAACCAAAGCGTTCGTTCAAAGCCTGAAGTTTGATGGAGGGGGCGGATGGTGAAGTTTGAGGGAGGGATGGCTGGGGTGCGTGTGTGTGTGTGGGGCTCGGGGTGAGTTACTCACACTTCCCAAAGACATTCCTGGAGTCTCTGCAGCGACATCCTCAGCTCCTGCTGCTGCAGGCTTTCCCCCCTCTGCTCATTATATTTTTGTTTTTGTACCAACTATGTAAAATGTGGGTTGTTGTTGTTGGTTTTTTTTATTTTCTGGGAAAAAGAAAAGTTAATAAAGACCATGGGCAATGGCTGCTGGTGACGTTCTGTGTGTGGTTATTTTTGTTCTGAGGAGGCCAGACCCCAAATGGGGGATACAGGGCAGGGGGATTGCGCTGGGAACCAAACCCCAGCTCCTGCAGCCCCCAAAAGTGCCCCAGCCCTGTCACAGAAACACTTTGGGTGCCACAGGCTGCTTTGGGTGGAAGGGACGTTAAATCCCATCCAATAATCCCACTCCTGCCATGGGCAGGGACACCTTCCTTGGCTGTTCCAAGCTCCATCCAACCGGGACACTGCAGGGGCAGCCACAGCTCCTGCGGGCACCCCGTGCCAGGGCTTCATCCCCCTCACAAAGGGACAATTTATTGCAAATCTATCCCTGCCCTGTGTCCCTTCGAAGCCATTCCCTGTGTCCTGTCCCTCATCATCGCCCCGTTCCTTCATGGTGGCCCCCTCATCATCTCCCGGTCCCTTCACGGTGTCTCCCTCATCTTCCCCGTCCCTTCACGGTGTCCCCTCCCGCCATCTCTCGGTCCCCTCACGGTGTTCCATCCCATCCCTCGCTTCCCCTCACGGTGTCCTATCCCTCATCATCTCCCGGTCCCCTCACGGTGCCACCC
>PYHW01009782.1:604527-622658 GCA_013186435.1 Turdus rufiventris | reverse complement strand
GGGAGGGGGAGCCCGGCCCGAGGGGACGGCGACAGCCCCGAGGGGACACAGTGACATCCCCGCACCGCCCCGAGGGGACAGGGACAGCCCCGAGGGGACAGCGACAGCCCCGCACCGCCCCGAGGGGACAGCGACAGCCCCGAGGGGACACAGTGACATCCCCGCACCACCCCGAGGGGACAGGGACATCCCCGAGGGGACAGCGACAGCCCCGCCTGGGCTCGGTCCGTGCCGGTTGTCCCCCAGCATCCCCGCCCCAGCCCCGCAGGGAGGGGCCGGTACCCGCCGGGCTGGGATGGGGATGTTCCCCTGTAGATTTAGGGGGTCAGATAGCGGCTGGGGATTGAGAATCCTCTCCATCACTTGTCCTTACAACCTGTGTCTGTGTCCCCAGGCTGAAGGAGAGACCAAGGGCGATAAGGCCAAAGTTAAGGATGAGGTAAGAAGTTGAGCGTTTTGAGAAAGTTGGATCATCAAGTGTTTCCGTTGGAAGAGGAGGTTTAACGTCATCAGAATAACTGGGGAGGGTTGGCCTCAATTGATTCTGACTTTTCACAGTCTTGGCTGTTTTTTAACCATGAGCAATCTACTTTTAACCATGAAAAATCTACTTAACTATCATTAGCGATTAGTAATTTCAATGGCATAGCCTTGTGTTTCTTGAGAACACAGAAAAGGGGAACTATCTCCTTAATTTCTAAAAATTAAAAAACTATACACATAATTTCTTGGGGTTTACTAGTTTAGGAAGAGAGCAAGTTTGGGAGATTTTGAGAGTTTGTATTCCATGTCATTTTAACAGAGCTGTTCTCCTTTTCCAACAGCCCCAGCGGAGATCGGCGAGGTTATCTGCTGTGAGTATCCCCTTGCTGGGCAGAGATGTCACAACACTTGGTGGTTTTACACATAACCACTGGCTGTGTAAACGCTGGAGGTGAAAATGAAGTTCTGCCTTAAGGACCTGCCCCAGATGGGAGTGGTAAAATAATGGACAAACCAAATAACTGCTGTGGTTTGATTTGCTTTCTAAAACTAAGCTGAATGTTTAAAATAAAAACAGTTTGTTTCTCTGGAGCAGGACTTGTCACAAGGCCCTGGAGTGCCAGGATGAGGGGGAATGGCTTCCCACTGCCAGAGGACTGGGATGTTGGGCAGGAATTCCTGGCTGTGAGGGTGGGCAGGGCTGGCACAGGGTGCCCAGGAGCAGCTGTGGCTGCCCCTGGATCCCTGGCAGTGCCCAGGCCAGGTTGTTTGGAGCTTGGAGCAGCCTGGGACAGTGGGAGGTGTCCCTGCCATGGCAGGGATGGCACTGGATGGGATTTAGGATCCTCCCAAGCCAAACCATTCCGTGAGTGTCTAACACAGGTTTTCTCTCCCTTGCAGAAGCCTGCTCCTCCAAAGCCAGAGCCCAAACCTAAAAAAGCAGCTCCAAAGGTGAGTTGGGTCAGGGCTGTTGGGAAGGGAGATGGGTGATGAGGTTTGGCATTGCCTGGCAATAACAACAACAACAACAAATAAATGTTTGGTTAACAGCAGTGCAGCGAGGAAATGGAGCTGCTTCATCACTGCATAAAGCTGAACTGAAAACTTGCAGATTTTACAGAATTTGCATAAAAAATACCCAAGTGAAGGCTTGACACAAACAAACATTGGTGTGCTGTTGTTTGGGGCAGCACCCCTGGCTCAGGAGCTGACAGCAAATCTTGTCTTGCATTTACAGAAGAGCGAGAAGATGCCCAAGGGGAAGAAGGGAAAAGCTGATGCTGGCAAGGAGGGAAACAACCCTGCAGAAAATGGAGATGCCAAAACAGACCAGGTATCCCAGCAGCCTGTGGAGCAGCAGGATTGATTCCTTTCCCTCTCAGGGACAGGTCTTGGCTTGTGGCAGCCAGGTTTCTTACAACACTGAGCACACATGGGGGTGTTGGTAAAGAGTTAAAGTTGTCTGTTTGCCAGGGGATGTTGCCACACGAAGTTACTGTTCTTCTGTAAAGTTCACAAAGCAGCTTCTAAGTTGTGTTTTATGATGCCACAGATGTTAAATTTAATTTTATTAAAAATCAGAGCTGTGCAGCCCAGAGAGGATTTGTTCTGCTCAGGGTTTTGCTATATAGAAAAATGACTGTCAGTTTTTTTAATGTGTTGACTTGTTCCCCTTTCCCTTTTTAGGCACAGAAAGCTGAAGGTGCTGGTGAAGCCAAGTAAAAACGTGTGAATTTTTGATAACTGTGTACTTCTGGTGACTGTACAGTTTGAAATACTATTTTTTATCAAGTTTTATAACAATGCAGAATTTTGGTTTACTTTTTTTTTTAAGCTATGTTGTTAGTACACAGAGCGCTTCATTGTTGTGTTCTGGGGGGTGGGGGGCAATGGGGACAAATGTCATTTAGTCTATTTCTCAAAACCTGAATTTTAGTAAGAAAAGCTTTTGCCAGTCCCCCAGTTTTTGGAAGAAGGGCCCTTCCTGCAGGGAGGAAGAAGGGATTGCCCTGTGCTGTGTGTCCAAGGGAGCGTCAGAGCTCCCAAGGTGCTGTTGCCTGCTCCAAATCCCAGTGCCCCCAGTTCTCCTTTGGTGCCCCCAGTTCACCCTGAGCCCATCACTCCACACCACAGCAGAACTGGTGTTCTGGGACCTTCCACGGGCAGGTGTTCCAGATTTCTGGTGTCCAGTCCGGGATATACTCGCTCAAAAAGGAGCTGCACTTCCTCTTTTTTCTATTGTGGATCCTCAGATACAGAAACCTGCCTCTAAATTTTATTGTCCTCTCCAAGTCAGGGTGGGTTTGTGCAGTTGTCAGACAATGTGCAGATGTGAACGTGACCACCCTCACTCTAAACTTTGCCCTCTACAAGTGTGAGCTGAAGATTCTTACGGTTTTTAGCAACTTCTCCATTTCAGTAGTCCACAAAGGGAGGGGAGTTTGACAGTTGTTGTAAAATGTTGCAGATTGTAGCCCATGTCCTGCCTAAAATTACCATGATTGTTCATTAAAAATACCTTTAATAAAGCTGGATACGGTTTGGCTTGGACTGTTCTTAATGCTCTAATTTCTCTTGCCTTTAGTTCACTTCATGTGGTTTAAGAGCACTTGCTTTGTGCATGTCTGTGTTTGTGTTTTCATTCAGATAATTAATTGTTGTAATTCACACCTGAAAAGCAAGATTCCCTTACCTAAAAGCGAGCTTTCCTTGCCTAAAAGCTAGATCACTGCAGGATGTTTTTAGAGCCTTGGCTTGCTTGGAGGCTGGAAATGGAACATGTAAGTGACTCTACTGAGATAAATTATCTTTATTTTCTAAAATTTAGCACTGTACAAAATGGGGAGGAATACAGTGATGGTGCTGCAGAGAAAAGTAAATTCTGGTGAGCTTTCCTTGGGAGTGAAACCAGAACTGGCTCCATAAAACTGATGATGTGTTGCATTTCTGCACTTGAATACTGTTGCTCCTGCTAATCGAATCCAGACCTGGCTGGGGTTGTGACTAAGCAGGAGAGGAGATTTTTTGGGTAAAAATTCACCATTTTTATAGCTGCTACTTAGACTCCCGAGCAGAGCCAAACCCAAACCCCCCTGTGTAAATGTCTCCTTCAGTCACTGTCAGATGGAATATTTTTTCCATCTCTGCTTGGCTTTCCCTGGGATTTCAGTGTCTGTTTGTGATTAAGTCCAGTGACCTGTTTCAACCTGTGCTGATTTCAGAGGGAATCCAGTGCAAACGAGCAGGGCAGAGTTTCACATGCAGAAATTTCCGATGTTGGGAGCGCTCAGGAGTGGCTGCATGCACAAAAGTTTGGGATGTACCCCAGGAGCTGCTCCATCCCCTGCTCCCATAGCTGGTATGTCTAACAGCAAAGCAATCATGATGAATAATCTTGTTTAATAATCTTCATTAAACCCCACCCAGACACAGCCACCAAATCTGAGCGCTTGCTGAAGCAGTGGGATGTGGTTGTGGGAAGGAAAATAATAATTAAATCTTGTCAAATCTGAAAGTTTGAAATAGCCTGCCTTGCTGGGCATCTAGGAATGAACAAGACCTTCCAAAGGAGCTGGGTTGGAAGGGTTGCCAGTGGCCAAGGTGCAAGCTGGAATGGTCACTTGTGTCCAGCACCGGCCCGGTGACCTCTTCACCCGCAGTCATTAAACAAAGTGCTGCTAAGGAAGGGCGAGCTCTTTGTTAAGAAGTTACTCCTTAACTTCTCCATCTTTGCCCCCCAGCAGCCTGTGCTGACCTGTGCGCTTCCTTTGCAGGATATTTTCTCCAGCCAAGCACAAAAGTAGTGATTTTGAGTGGTGTTTGCCACCTGAATCCCTCTGGGTATTTCAGAACTGAGGCTCCCACTGGATGTGCCCTGCACTGCTGGAGTTATTGGCCTGCTGGTCTTGACTCGACAGGCAGGGCTCATCTATTTCTCCTTAAGCAAATAGAGGCTGAGGGATGCTGAAGCCAGTAAATCCAGCTAATTAGCTGTATAAATTAAAGCTGGGGAGCAGCTCTGAGCTGCAGCCCGTGCCTGGTTCGTGGTTAGAGGCACCACAAATCTGCATCGCCGCCTGCCAGAACGCCTGGAGCTGAGCAGGCATTTTTCTGCTAAATTGTAATCATTTGACATGGAAAATTGTCTCTTGTGTATCTGTTGGGAATGGCACTGGTGCTGCCAGGTGCAGTGAACAGCCTGCTCTGCTGGGTGGGCTCTGCAGCAGCAGGGTTGTGTCCTGCTGGAGTTTTGGTCACAGCCAGGGTCCAGAATGTCACCAGTGGCACCAGCAAGGGCAGTGAGTGCTGTGCTCCACAGCAGGTAAGGCTTAAATCCATGCAGTATTGAATTGTTTCTCCAGTTATTAATTTCAGCACAAGCCACCTGGGAAATGGGTCCAAAGTGCTGTTCTCCTTTATTTTCCTCTTAATAGGTGAAGTGGCCAAGTTCTGCACAGGGCTGAAGCCTTTGGGATGCTGGAAGTGGGTACAGGGGGTGATCCTTGTTTTGCCAATACTTCAGGATTTTGCTGGGGTTTTAAGAACAGTGAAATTACTGACAAATTATAGAGCAAAGTCTCAGGACTGCCCCTAAAGCAGTGACAATTAAACTGAGCAGAAGCTAATAGGAACAAGTTGTCAGCTAGTATCACTTCCTGACATCCTACAGAATCAGAATCACCTTTCCCCAGGCATGGGTTTAGGTTAAACTGGAAGTGGATTGGGCTAAAAACCATGAGAAGAGGTGAACTGATGTCAGAAGGAGTGCCCATGTCCCTGCTCCTCCCAGTACAGCGCACTAGGATTAAGAGTTTTGAGTTTCAGAATCAGTTTTCCTTTTGCCTTCACAGAGCTCAGTTCTGTTTGGAAGAAGCAGCAGCATCCTGTTCCCATCCCTGAGCCCTGCCCTGGTGGGCTGACAGGGAACAAGGAGGGCAAATGGGCTGAATTCAGGGAGTGCATCCCGAGGATATTGAGTTGCAGGATCATTTGTGTCAGAAGAATCACACAGCTTGATGGCACAGGGATTTCATTGTCCCTAAATCATCCCAGATATGGTAATGCCATACCCAGGGACTAATATTGCTGACTATAATTCCTGAGAAATGGCACCTTCTCCTGCAGTTGGTGGAGATGAAATGGAGCTTGAGTTAAACTCACAATTTACAGAGCGAGCCCATCATTTGTAGAGGATGAGAAGGAGATGGCACAGGGGGAGCTGTGGTGGAGTAAAGTTGATTGAGGCTAATAAAGATCTTTAGTAAGTTGGCTTTACAAGATTTCTGATGGGAAAAACTGGGCTTTTGAAAGACCTTTTATTAAAAACTGTTTTGTCTTTTCTTTTTTAGCATTTTAGCCATCTCATTAGGAAGGCAGCCAGAAAATCTGTGGTGTGGCAGAAGAAACAGGAGTAGAAAATTTCAGGGAACTCTTCCTAAATGTGAGACCTTTTAAAATGCATTAAAGCCTCCAAAGAAAAACACTTGATTGCCTTAGGTACAGCAAAGCAGCCTGGAGAAGGTGGAAGGAGCAGAGCAGGGTGGCTGCAGGTGGCCCAGGGCTGGAGCAGGTACCACAATTCTCTGTGTTTTGCTGGACACATAAACCCCAAATGAAATTTCTGCTTTCCCCCTTCTAGAGAAATGGGGTTGTCGATCCAATTTTTTTCTCACTCAGTTACCCTACTGAGGTTTTGGATTTGGAATAAGTTTCCCTGCAGGCAGCTCTCCCCTGCTCTGGAGTTTGTTGCTTGCAGTGCAGAGGTGGTGGAGTCGCACTACCGTAATTACCCTAATATAAGCGCACTCTATCGTAATTACCCTAATATATGCCCACTACCATATTCACACTAATATAAGCGCACACTCTGCCATAATTGCCCTAATATAAGCGCACCACTGTATTTAACCTAATATACACACATTTCTGTATTTCACTGTATATTGCCACAGCTACTGTAATTTAACGTTTATTGCCACGTTGCCGTAATTTACTGTATATTGCCGCTGTACAGTAATTTAACGTATACTGCCACGGTCATCCAAATTACTGTAATTACCGAAATTACTGCAATTACCAAAATTACCATAATTGCAAAAACTGCCCCCACAACCCCTCCCAGTCCCTCCCACTGTCCCCAAGTCCTCTCCCTGTCCCTCCCAGTTCCCCNCCATGTCCCCATAACCCCTACCAGTTCTTCCCAGTCCATCCCAGTGCCCCCCATAGTGGTAATTATGGTAATAGCCGTAATTTCGGAAATAGCGGTAATTGTGGTAATATGGGTAAATACGGTAATAGCCGTAACTACGGTGGTTTCAGTAATTACGGTAATACTGGTAATTACAGTAATGCGGTAATTACGGTAATACGGGTAATTACAGTAATTTTAGTAAAAAAAAACAAAAACAGGATTTTCCCACGCCCCTCCCCACCCCAGGGATTTTTTGGGGATTTTTGGGGGTGGGGAAGGGGCACCAAGCGCTGTTTTCTCACACCCCTCCCCCACCCTTCCACCCGAATCCCCAAAATTTTCTTTGCCTGAGAGCCCCTTGATTTCAAAATTATAATAATTTGAAGGGAGGGGGTTTACATTCTCCATTTCAAAGAGAAGCTCCTGCCTTTCTCAGCAGACACCTGTCCTCCAAACTAAAACAGCAACTTTTCCTTCTTTGTCCATATATAAGCCACATATGATTATAAGCCGCACTTTGGGTTCAGACCAAAATTTTAGTCAAAATGGTGCAGCTTATAATCATGAAATTACTCTATTTTAGCATTGCCCATACAGATTTTTTTTTATTCTGATGAAGTGGTGTCTTGGTGCTTCTTGATGGAATTCAGTCTCACCTCAGCACAAGGGCTGAACGTTGCTGGATTTGGGGTTCTGAGTTTAGCCCGAGGACTGATTGTAAACTTGGGCAATTAAATTAGCTTTTCTCATCATTTCCTCCTTACTGGAGATAACAGCAGAGGTTGTTGCTGTGCTGGAGGTGTTGGGTGGGTTTTGTTGTCCTGCAGCCTGGCTGGAGGTGCCCAGCATTCCCTGCCATCCCATGATCCAATCAACTTCTGTGCTGCCAAGCCCCACAGAGAAAAACTCCCTCGATACTGAACCAATTGCTCTTGCAGAAAATATCCCTGATTCCAGAGGCAAACTGGCTCTGAGGCACGTTGGCAGGGGAAGTTTGGGTTTGGCGGCCTCGTGGTGCCTCCTGGCCCCAGC
The DNA here is from genome assembly GCA_013186435.1 of Turdus rufiventris. Lineage (NCBI taxonomy): Eukaryota > Metazoa > Chordata > Aves > Passeriformes > Turdidae > Turdus > Turdus rufiventris. The sequence continues at coordinate 614,953 of PYHW01009782.1, read as the reverse complement.
CCGGTGGCCGCGGGGATTTGTGCGGGGCTGTTAGCTCATTAACACGCTGTCATTAACAGCCTGTTCTTCCCTTGGCCACACGGTGGTACCAGGAAACACGGAATGGGGCTGCGAGGCCAACAGTGGCAGGTAAGGTCTGAGAGCAGCTCAGCCAGCCTGGGGAGGCTGGAGCCCGGGCTGATGAGCATTGCTTGCTTCCAGAAAGGACAGGCAGCTCTGCCCCAGCACCCTCCACCCTCTGCCACCTTCAGAGATCAAACTCCACTCACCCAAGCAGTGTGAGCCCTCTCTGAGCCTCTCTTTCCAGTTTTTGTTGTCTTTACTCAAAATCCAGCCTGAGTGCTCAATTCCTCATTGCTGCCCAGGCATAGCTGGCATTGCAGAGGAATTCATCCATGTTATAGCAAACCTTTGCACTTGGGCTTCCCATATTCTATTTTAAGAATCACTGGACCTTTCCTTTTCTTCCTCAGGCCATTATTGCAGCTGCTGTGGCACATGTCTTGAAAGTTTGAGCCTAAACCTAGAGCTGCCACTCTCCATCTCATCTGTCCTCAGCTTGGGAAGGGATACTTTATCCTAAACCCAGATTTAAATAGGTAGCCTATAAGCCTGGTCTCTTTTAGGCTTGTTGGCACCAGCTACTTATATCAGACTTGCTGAATTTTCAACCTGAGATCACAGAATAAGTGGTGATGTTCAAAGAAATAATAGTTTAGTTATTGAAAAGTTTCCTGTGCTTTTTTGTAATTTCATTTTGCTTTTGTATTCCAGTATTTGAGCGTGTGCTTTCGCTCTACAAGCCAAATCTAGGAAATTGAGTTGTAACATCTGTGCTAATCTCCTTAGAAGTTGAACCAGAGTGATTTTTCTGATTCTGTAAAACTCTGGGCTCACTTTGCCAGCCAGCAGCTCTTAGCTGCATTGTATCAGAGACTCCCAGACTGGTACCCTGTGCCACCAGTTGCTGGTTTTGCTTCACCTTTCCCATTCCCAAAGCCTCAGCTGTTGGGTTATCTCCTCCAGCTCATGCTTCCCATGTTTATCTTTTCCAAGGATGGTGTTGAACGCTGGGAAGGAAGCTCTGCTTCCCAGAGCTGGCGAGATTGCAGGGAAAGCACTTGACACCCTCATGACACTTCCTTGAAATGGATGCAAAACGGAAAGATGAGCTCCTGGTAAGCCAAACTCATTCCTCTCACTTCTCACTGCCTGCCTGGGGCAAGGCTTTATGCATTTATTGGGGTGGGGATTTATTGGGGAAAGTGGGCAAAACTCCACCCAGAATTACAGGGAAAAAGCAGAAGGCAAAGATTTCCAGTCACAAGTGTAAATGCTGTGGTAGGAAGATGTAACAAACATTGAAACCAAGTGGTTCAGGGACATGTGAGTGCAGAAAAACGGGTGCAGTCTATTCAGTGTCCATTGAACAGGCCCTGTCACCGTGCCCTGGTAGCTGTAGATAACAAACCTGCAGTGATTGTTGTGTGATCAGGGAAAGGAGCAGGCCAGGGCTCCACCCATTAGCAGTGAATTGTTGGGAGTTTGGTTTAGTGATTAACTTAATGAGTGAACAACTTCCATCAGCAAAGCAGGGATGAGCCTTCAGCCTTCAGCCTCTGGGTTATGTGTGGGGAGGAAAGGCCGGGCTGGACAGGGCTTGGAGCAGCTGGGACCGTGCAAGGTGTCCCTGCCATGGCAGGGGTACAATGGGATGGGTTTAAGGCCCCTCCCAGCCCAAACCTGGGATTCTGTGCAATTCTGGCATTCTCTGAAAGCAATTCCTGGTTCAACCCAAAGTGGGAATGCTGATAAACCCTTCCCTGTGCCCCTGGAGGAGCTGGGGCTGGCAGCCCCCACGGCTGGGACTGAGTGTGCTGGGTGATATCCCATCCTGTGAGGCTGCCCTGCACACAGCAGCAAACAGATTGCTGCAGATAAAGCTCCCCAATGTCAGCCCAAGGTCCTTGTCACATGCTCTGTGCCCGGGACTGGGTGTGAGCGCTCCCAGCCTGTGCACGCAGCGCTGCCAAGGGCAAGGTGTGGGTTTGGGGCTCGGATTCCTTGCGAGCAGAGCGTGAGCAGGAGGTGTTGCACAAGCAGCAGAGTGAGGACAGGGCTGTGTTCTCCTCGTGCTGCTGAGCAGCTCTGCCGTGCTCTGCTGCCTTGTGCAATTCCCTGTGCAGTGCTGGGCTCTCCTCAGCAGAGGGAATCGTTCCTCAGCACCCCCTCTCCCACTCACGGGCTCCCCAGGTTTCTGGCATTCACAGCCCCCCCATCTTACACTGAGAGGAAAAATCATTTCATTTTCTGGCTGGGGCAGGACCACGAGGGGTAGCTCTCACTCTGTGTGGGCTGCTTTGCCTTGTTTTGGAGCTGCTTTTCTTTCCACCCTAAGCCTTCCACTTCACTGAAAAATTAATTTCTAAGGCCATAGTGCTGATATTTAAACCCATCTGGTTTTGTCTGAACAGGGATGGTATTTAAAGCCATGCCTGTATCTCCTCTGAAAGTTTGTGCTGATGATCTTGTAGAAGGGACATTTATCTGGTGGTAATTGACTCCCATATTAACTTCCAACTGGTGAACAGCTGCCAAAAAAACTGTTTTCCATCTCTGTTAATCAATAGTCCTTTTCAACAAGTATCTGGTGTTACAGAGTGTTAGCAGCAATAGCACAATGATTCTTATCCAATTTTAAGGACTGTAGCATATCTCAGAGTCCTTATATCCAACGGAAGAGTTTAGAGTTAAATAATGTTACATCTGGTGTCATTTATTATCCATTTCTGACACACTGACCCTTTTTCCATCCTGTCTTGCTCTGGGCCACTGCCACAGGACATTTATCTCCAGCATTATATCAGTGGTTGCTTAGGTTGAGGGGGAAAATGATTCTGTGCAGACTGTAAATAGAAAAACGAGATGCTCTGGCCAGCAATTTCTGACACCAGGTTGGGAGGAAGGGGAAAGGAGTTGTTGTCTGCCATGCTGGTCTCAGTTTTGCTGTCACTGAAGTCAGCAGCAAATCCAAACCACCCTCCAGGGCTGGAGCTGTGTGAGCTGCCCACTGCCTCTGGCCAAATCTCGGCATAAAATAACATCCTCTGAAGCCCTGATCTACCCATTGGGTGACAAAATACCTGATAATCAAGTTTTAACTTTGTGAATTATTGTAACTCAGTGGCTGGGGATGCACAGACAGCAGAGCAGAGGCAATAGAGAGGGGACATCCTTGAATTCTGGGACATGAACCTGGGGACACATTTCTTTATAAAAGATCTTTAATCCTCTGTGATAAACATCTGAGCAGCACTGAGACAGAGGCTCAGCCACAGCCTTACCAGGACGTGCCTTCATCACAAGGGTGCCCACAAAGTGCAGAGGAAGGAAGATAAAAGTAAGTTCTTGCTTTTTGTTGCTAGAAATGATCTCTTGTGAGCAGTTCTGCTGTCTGCCAGTGAAGTGAGAGCAGCACACAAGAACTGGGCAGGTGCATTTGGAGCCTGTTCATGGGAAACCCTTTGGGCTGAGCTTGGAGCGCCTGGAGGGGCACTGAGAAATGATCCTGCAGGAGGATTTTCTGATGGAGATCAAGTGTGTCCTCCTCAGCAGCAGGGTGTGAGCAGTCCTGGTAAAGCTCCCAGAAATGCACCAAGCCTCTCCTCAGAGAGCCGCAAAAGGCCCTGCTGGACAGTCCTGATCCTTCATGATTTCCTCATGAAGGAAATTTAATTTAATAATCCCCAAAGCACCAGCCTTGCGTTTCTGACCCATTTTGTGTGTGCTGTGGGACCTGCAATGCTGCAAAAATCCAAGAGCCTCCCTAAGCCCCGAGTGTTTGTTTGGGGCTTTTTGGGATGCTGGTGAGGGACAGATAGATTTTCTTTTTCCAGGGAATCGAGTTTCTGCCATCACTGAAGCTGTTGTGCCTTTTGTTCCGTTCCCAACAAGGAGCCCATTGAGCTCTCTGGATTTATCTGAAGCCAACTGAGTCATACCTGTGCTCTGCACTGCCTGCAGCACTTACAAAACACAGAAACAATTGGTATTGGAAGAGACCTAAATGATAAAGGTACCTCTTTTCCCATCTCTCCAAAAACTCCTGTTCTGCCTTCCTACCTGATACAATCAGCTATTAGTCAAAATATTCCTGGCCAGGATAACTTCTCATCTTTTGGAAGTTAATTTTTATGGTTGTTTTGGGATGTGGCTTTTCAAGGCTGGGTGTGTGCAGTGGTCTCTGTTTAGTAAGGGGAGTGAGAAGTGAAATGCTGCCAGTCTGAAATCAGAAATTAAGTTTGAAATTATTGATCTGAAATCAGAAATTAAGTTTGGGGTCCCCCTCAGGAAAATCGATTTCTGTGGTGTTTGGGCTTCCCATCAGGATTTCTGAGTTTCATTTCCAGTTCTAATTTTATGTTTTCCAGTTTATTTTTGCCGGGGGATGATCCCAGACTCAGGGATGGGGAGATCAGGGCAGGTATCTGTGTGTGCCTCCTGTGCAGCAGGACCAGACTTGTTCTACTGCAGGATGTCAGCTCGAGACCACAAACCCTGCAATGACATTTTCCTCTCCCTGGAGCTGGAATTCTGTTGAAATGTGCTTTTGTTTACCCCTCCCCTGTCTGGAGAAAGTTGGACCTGTGTGCTCTGGAAGCAGCACAAAACCAAGGGTAGCTTTTTGTATCCACTTAAAAGCCCCATCATTTGTTTACAAGTTCTTAAACCTAAAAGAAGCATAAACCCTGACTGTACTTAGTGCTGTGTTTACTCAGGTTTCTGCCTCCTGGGGGACAGTGCAAACAGCCCTGGCAGCTTCACTTGTGTTTACAGTTTCTGATAGTTTTCTCTTTCATGTTTTCACTCCCTCACATAGCCCTACACTGAAATAAGCTATGAACAAGCTGTGTGCTCATTGAAAACGAGATTTGATGGATAACTTGCTCTAAGTAACATCCCACCTGGGCTGCAGACCTGTTCTAAAAATCAAATTAGAAGAAGAAGAGGTGAGGAAATGCTTGTATTTTACGTGGGGTTTTGAAAAAGCCTTCTTCAGGTAGAAAAAATAATTTTTTTACAAAGGAAATTCTTCTCTGTGAGGGTGGGGAGGTCCTGGCACAGAAGCTGTGCCTGTCCCTGGATCCCAAGGCCAGGTTGGATGGGGATTGGAGCAGCCTGGGAAATAGTGAAAGCTGCCCCAAAATTGGATGAGCTTTAAGATTCCTTCCACCCCAAAAATTTCCATGGTTCTGGTGTAGTTTGAGCCATCACCTCTGGATGTTTGGAGGCAGAGCTGGCTCAGCAGAGCTCTGCTGGAGTGTCTCTGTGCACATCCCAAATCCTAAAGGAATCCTGAAGGATGGACAGGCCGTGAAACAGCTCTGAGGTGCCGGGAAATCGCCGGAGGTTGGGACAGAACCACGCGGAATCGGGCAGAGCACGCTCGGCCCCGCATAGCTGGGATTCCAAAAGCCCGAGCACCTCCCACTCTCCCCGGGGATGCTGCGATCCCATCCCTGCGTTTGGAGCAGATGTTTTCCTGCTCGGTGCCAGGGGCTGTGTCCTGCGCACAGCACACGGCACTGCTGTGTTTGCATCCAGGAAAGGGAAGGGAACTGATACAGGAGCCGGGCAGCGATTGTAGCCATGACAACAGAGATATCGCTGCCTCCAGCTCCGTCCTTCCCCGGCCACTGCCCGGCTCGGCTGCTCCTCGGATTTCTGAGAGAAAGGTGAAAAATCCACAAATCCATTCATTCATTTCCTGGAGCCAGCAGCTCAGTCCTGCAGCATAAAGCCCCGGTTTGAGCCGGGTGTGCTTCACCGGGAGCTCCGGACGCTGTGGTTCCACAGAAACACGGCCCAGGAGCAGGGAGGGCTGGGCACACTCAGATCTGTGGGGTCTGCAGCACAATGCGCTTTATTCTGCCAAAAAAAATGGGGTTAGATGGGCTGGACACGTCCAGAAATGCATCTGAGCTGAGCACGGGAATGTGGAGCTCACCTGTGCGGGGATTTGGAGCTCACCTGAGCAGGAATGTGGGCAGAGGCTGGAGGTGTTTGCTCTGTGGAGGAGGCTCTGGAGGCAGGAGCTGCCTGGGCCGTGCTTCCCCCAGAGCTCTGCACATCCCTCTCACACCCCTGTGCCTGCTGTGCTGCAATTCCTGCATTCCGACCCCTGCCCGGACCTGCCTCGGGGAGCGCTGGCATCTGAGGCAGCTGTGGTGGCACCCAGCGTGCAGGAGCAGAGGGAGATCTGTCAGAAAAGCAAAGAGCTCTGACAGGCAGCCAGCTTTCCTCATTTCCAGCCACCCTGCTTTGTGTCTTCAGCATGGTTTGTACCACGCTAAGGAAAAATATTGCTGGGATCAAAACAAGGTGATCCATCATCTCTCCCTCCACAGTGGCAAAACAAAGCAGAAGAGCACAGAAATGAGATGGGGAAGGGAGAGCTGGGGATTAGAAGACAGAATGTGGAGTTCAAGTTGTGCCTGACACTGAAAACCTGACTCAGTTTCCCTGTGAGAACAACAACGAGCTCTGGGCCTGATTGGTCAATATTAAAAGTACAGAGAGGGCTGCTGCAAGCTCTAATTAATTGACTGTCTTAGCAAATTAGACGAGTCTGTAAACTGTAGCAGATATTTGGGACTCAACCTTGTAAGGTCTTGTGCCTCTGAAGTTTATTTTGCATTTCCTTGGATGTGTAATAGCAGCACCACACAAAGCAGGCAGGGGAGGAGATGCCCATGGATTCAGACAAAAAGGATTCATGGATTCAGACAAAAAGGATTCATGGATTCACGGGAGCACTGGGTCACTGTGTGGGCATGGGGAGAATCACTTGGCAGCTTTTGGAACAGTGAGGCAAAATTGGATCTCATAGGGGTGATACAGAGCAGTCTCCATCTGATCTAGAAGTGCTTTGGGGGTGTCCTGGTTTAGGCTGGGACAGAGTTCATTTTCTTCTTAACTGGCTTTAACAAATGTTGTCAGCCTCTCTGCAAAGGGAAAATGTTACACAGCCAGCTGCAGAGGCAAAAATATCTACAACTGTATTTGAGGAGGATTTGAGGGTGTTAAAACCAAACTAAACCTGCAGTATTTTGAATTTTAGCAAATGCAGCAGTGACAAAGGATCCAGCTGATCCCAAGTCTCTGTTTACCACAGCAGCAGCTCTTCCCAGCCTGCATCTGTCTCAGAAAAATGCCAGGCTATATGTTTTAATCACTGTATTTAGCCATGACAGTCACCCAAACAGCAGATTTTGTTTTTTGCACCCTGCTTCCAGGATCAAGGATGCTTTTAATAGCTGTTCTTTGACTGGAAATAAATCCTGGGGGACACCACTACCTCATTTCTCTCACCCTGACATCCTGCCCTGAACTTAGCAGCAATCTCCTGTGGCACATCTCACCTTCTGTCAATGCAGCCAGGATCCAGCATTGCCTGGTGCAGGAAGGAGGGAAGGTCAGTCTGAGAACACCTTCCATCAATGCAGAGATGGCTTCTGCTTCTCCTGGACTCCTGGAGGCTGCAGCACTGCTCCCAGCATCACTGTGGTGTCACCACAACCTTTTTTGGGGTGGTATTATTATAATTTTGAGATAATGTAGAGCTACATCAGCAAAATCCTCTCCTTTAACAAAAGTAGCTGCAGAGGTGCAGATAATAATCACACACGAGTCATTTGTGGTCTCCCCAAAGTCTTTAATTTGCTGTTTTGCTAAAAGGATTGGACAGGATAATCTGGCAGTTTTATCTAGGTGAAGTTTCATGATTTCTGTCTTAGCCAAGTCCCAGGGCTGTCTGTCCCTCTGTTATGAAATAGGATGGATTTCCTGCACCCCAACAGCCCTGCCAGGGGTGCAGCAGCAGCATTTCTGTCTCCATGCTCTCCACAGGCCTTGTTCTGGATATTGCCCATGAACCTCTCACTGCAGCCTTAAAGAAAACCTGATTTTCTAATATGACTTCTCAACACTTCAAAAATTATTTATTTGTAACTTTAAAAAATAATCATTTGGAATAATGGTTGTGATTTGAGAATCAGAAATTTCCCTGGAGTTCATGATCAGCCTCAGCTGCTCCTGCCCTGTGCCTGATCCTGTCTCACTTCCATGGATAACCCTCAAGAAGAGTCTCATCCCCCTTCTAAAAAGGAAGCAGGGAGCCCTGTCCTCACTCAGGAATTCCTGCAGGGCAGAGGGGAAGGGAGATGGGTTTGGAAAGCAGGCAAGGAGGTGAATGATGGCACTGACATCACTGTTAGTGCTGCCAGGTGAAGCAGGTTGCAGCAGCTGGAGCCTGGCACACCACGTTCCAGGCACTGAGGGGATGCTGGGGTGCCTCTGGAGCTGCAGGAACAACCCTCCACAAATCTGCTCCAGCAGCAAGTGCTAGCAGTTTAATTTGCATGGCCAGTACCAGCCAGGTGGGTTTGTGTTCTTTAATGCCCTCACTGGGGATTCCTGGGTAAGGGCTCCAGGTGGGTTTGTGTTCTTCAATGCCCTCACAGATGGGGCTCCGGGCACAGCAGCAGCTCCCAGCTCAAACAACCCCCTGGGAATCTCCTGCCCTCACTTCCCCCATGTGCAGAAAAGATGACAGCTCTATCCTAAATCACAAGCAGGTCCTGCTGATGACTCACAGAGCACCTGCACGTGCTGTGCAGATTAATTGGAATTTTTCAAAGCTCTGAGCTCTGTCCCAGTTTGGCTCTTTCAGAATTTGCTGTGCACAGGTAAAGAGCCCAGGGCTGTAAGCTGGGACAGCTGCCCTCAGAATGCTCAGCCCCAGCTCTGCAGGCTGCCACTCAGGCTCCTTACATATTTCCAGCCACACCTTGATGAAGTCAACCCTCAGTGATGCATCTTTTTAAAATTTTCTGTTTCGGTTTTTTTTTAACAAGTAGTTTTATAATGAAACATGAAAATGTGATGCATTGGGGTTTGGAGAAATGTGAGTAGGAGAAAACTTTTTCCTATTTGAGAACCTGACGGGAGAATAGCCAGGAATTCTGAACACCCATTTTGAAGGTGGATGTGTTCTTTATCCCTGCTTTTTAGGGAATTCCAGGGGCACTGCAGGAGGTGATGAGCAGTGATTCACGGCACATCTCAGACCTGGAACCCGGATTTCCTGGAGCAGTTTCCTGAGTTCAGCAGCGATCTGAGCCGTGTCACCACGTTTGTCCTCCCCTCTCCTGGTGCAGACTGTGCACACAGGGAAACAGCTGGACACTCCCAGAGGAAAAATCTTCCCAGGGCACAGAGGAGCAGGACTCAGTGTCAGGTATTTGTGAGTAAGTTTCAGGTGTTCGTGGTGCTTAAGGATTGTGCAGAGCCACAAAAAGGTTGGGTTGGAAAAGATTTTTATCTTTTTATCAGCCACATCTGTCCCTGGCAAAGGTTCCCAGGTTCCCCAGAACAGACATTTCATGGTGCATCCAGGCATCGCTTCCCAGTTTCAGCCTTCCAGTGAAAATCATCTGGGCTGTCCCAGGCACGGTGTGGCCACAGGCCCAGGGCTGTTCCTGTTCCCTGTGCTGGCACTGCTGAGGCCCTCGGATCGTGGGGTCAGAGACACTGAGGGTGTCCAGGGAAGGGAAGGGGCTGGAGCCCCAGGAGTGGCTCAGGAAAGGGGCTCAGCCTGGGGAAAAGGGGAATCCGGTGGGACCTTGTGGCTCTGCACAACTCCCTGACAGGAGGGGACAGCCGGGGAGATTGGGGCTCTGCTCAGGAACAGGGACAGCAGGACAGGGAAGGGATTCAAGCTGCCTCGGGGGAGGTTTAGGATGGATATTGGGAAATATTTCTTCAACAAAAGGATGGTCAGGCATTGAAACACGCTGCCCAGGTTGAGTCACCATCCCTCGAGGGATTTAACAGCCGTGTCAATGTGGCACTCAGCGACACGGGTTCGTGCTGGCCTTGGGCCGGTACCGGGGGTGCAGCAGCACTCGATGCCTCCCGGGGGGAGCTTTTCCAAGCCCAGCCATCCCCGCTGCCCTCCCTCCGCCGGGCGGGCTGTGCCGGATGCTCCGGGCGGGGCAGCCCCGCAGCCCCTCCCCGGTGCCGCCCCCGGCCCGCCCCGGCCCGGCCCGGAGCCGGTGGGTGCCCAGCCCGGAGCTCGGAGCCAGCCCGGCGCGGGCACCCGGCGGCAGCGATGCCGCTCGCCCAGCTGGCCCAGCCCTGGCCCGACATGGAGCTGGTGCATCTGGACACGGAGGTGAGCGGGCACGGCCGGGGGGGCTCCGGGGCGGGGGGCGCCGCCGAACAAAGGAACCGAGCGGGCAGCGCGGCCAGGGCAGCCCGAACCGAACCGAGCTGGGCAGCGCGGCCAGGGGAGCCCGAACCGAACCGAGCTGGGCAGGGGAGCCGGAACCGAACCGGGCAGTGTGGCCAGGAGAGCCCGAACCGA
>PYHW01009782.1:565369-587497 GCA_013186435.1 Turdus rufiventris | reverse complement strand
GCTCCTGCAGCTCCTGCTGCAGCTCCTGCTCCTGCCCCGGAGCCCCCAGCTCTGTTATCGGGATGGGACAATGGACAGGGACCCCAAACTCCCCCGTCTGTGGGCGTTCCTGACGCTCTGGCTGCAGAGGAAGCACCGAGCCAAGCCCTGCAGCCTTCAGCTGCCAGCCCCCAGCCAGCTCTCCAGCCCGGTCAGTACTGCTGTCCCCTCCCGATGGCACCTCTGCTGTCCCCTCTGCTGTCCCCTCCTGATGGCACCTCTGCTGTCCCCTCTGCTGTCCCCTCCTGATGCCACCTCCGCTGTCCCCTCCTCTGCTTCCCTTCCTGCCACTCCCTGGTGCTTCCCGTGGATGTTCAGGGCACTCTGCTCTGCTTTTCTTTCCCTGCCTCCTGGGATAGTTTGTTGTGGTGACTCGGTGGCCCCCAGGTGCTTTGTGCTGCAGGTTTGTGTGTGCTCCAGCCAGGCTGTAGGAGCTGCTCTCAAGGATCCTGAGTGTTGAATTCCAAGCCAGTGGATGAGTCCATGAGGGAAAATCCTCCCTTGTCTCAGCAAGACACCAAATGGCTTCTCAAAGTGTTTCTGTGGTAGGAGGATCACTGGATTGTCCTGACCGGAGGGACCCAAAGCCCCTCCAGTGCCACCCTTGCCTCAGCAGGGTCACCTCCCTCTGTCCCAGGTTGTTCCAAGTCCCATCCAACCTGGCCTTGGGCCCAGCAGAGTTGAATGCATTTTTGAACAGAATTGCTGTCCCCAAAGGCTCTGTGGGAATAGGAGGTGCTTCAGCATCACCTCAGGGTCTGTGGCTGTGCTGGCCCAGCTCCCTTGATGAGTTTATTCTATTTATGCTGATTAAATCTATTTTTTTCTTCTTTATTTTTTTAAAGTAAAATAATGTGTTTTAAACAAAACATGTGCCAGAGACCTTGGCTTCCCCTCAATCTTCTTGAAGGCTGGAGTCTGTTAAAGCATCATCTGTATGTGCTGAAGATGCACTAAGACTTATGTTGCAGAGTTGCTCAGATTGCTGAGCAGATGGGCTCCAACATGTCTGATTTTTGCCAGCCCTGGCCCTGTTTTGACAACAGTGCCGTATTTTTTTGTGTTGTGGGATTTTTAGTGGCATAAACACTCCTGTTTTTGCTACCAATGCCTCAAAAAGGAAGGTGCCTCTCAGGCTCTCTTCTGAAATGCAGTTCAAAGCCGCTCCTGTGGTTGGCAGGGAGGGCTCTGTATTTACCTGGAGCTGCCCTGACATTGATTGCAGATGCTGATACCTGTGACAAGCACCAGTTTTTGGTCCTCTCAGATGTGGCTCCTGTGAGTCTGGATTGTTCCACAATCCCAAAGGCTGCTCAGGGTCCCTGCCAACCCTGTGCCCTCTGTTTCAGGGGGAAGGTGTGCAGGAAATCAACATCACCCACCATGTGAAGGAGGGCTCTGAGAAGGCTGATCCCTCCCAGTTTGAGCTCCTGAAGGTGCTGGGACAGGGCTCTTTTGGCAAGGTGAGATCTCTTCTTCCTGTGTGCCACGCCAGGGAAATGATTCTGGTGACCAAAGGAACCATCCCCAACAAAACCACTTTCCTGACTCCCAGGAATGTTCCTGGGCATGTTCCTCCCTTCTCAGAAGTGCTGCTGTGTGCCCCAGGCTGGGTTTGGCCCCTGCCACGGTCCAGTTTCACTTCTGTGAAGGAGGAAGGAAGTAGCCTGCAGCTCTTATCTATTCCAATAATCCAGGTCTCTTACAGACCATCTGCTGACACATTGACTCAGCCTGGTGTCAGCTCCAGCTGACAGTGGGGGTTTGGACAGGACCCTGTGCTGCTGCCTGGGCAAATGCAGCAGCGTTTGTAGAATCAGAGAAAAGTTGGAAAAGACCTCTGGGACCATCCAGTCCAACCAGTAGCACTGCCAAGCCCACCACTTGCAGGTGGTGTCCTTTTGAATGAGACATCAGGGGAGGGAAGGAGATAAAAATCCAGAGGATGCGGACCTGAATAACAAGGAACTGATGTGGCTGACAAACCAGGAGGCTTCAGTGGTACAGTGAACATCAGTGCCTCCAGTCACAGCCCCCAGGATCAGCCCCAGCCCAGGAGCTGTGGAAGGCTGGAAAGGAGGAAAGTGCAGCAGGAAACTGGGGGCTGAGAGGAGTCCACACACAGAACCTCCCTGGGGAATTCATGGGAAAGCTTGGACTTCTTAGGGACACTCTGGGGTTTGCCACTTTGGGAAGCATCCCTGGCAGGGTTTAGCACTTGGTGAACGTGGTGTTCTTATGCCTCAGGTTTTCTTGGTGAGGAAAATAACACCCCCAGACAGCAACCACCTCTATGCCATGAAAGTGCTCAAGAAGGCGACGCTGAAAGGTAGGAAGGAGACTCCTCCTGCCACGCTCTGACCCTCTGTGAGCACTGGGAGATGTCACAGCAGTCACTGCCCAGGAGTTTGTTCTGTGTCTGAGCTGCTCCTCTCCTCCCACAGTGCGGGATCGACTGAGGACAAAGATAGAAAGGGACATCCTGGCTGATGTCAACCATCCCTTTGTGGTGAAACTCCACTATGGTGAGTGGAGCTCCTTGGGGTGCTGGGAGAGGGGCTGCAGCTCCAGCAGGCTCTGGCTGCCTTTAAACACAATCCCCTGATCACAAATCCTTTCCTGGAAGGATCTGTGGTCCCACTGCCTGCTGCAGCTGAGGAATGGGGAACTGAGCAAGGACCGGGAGGGGAGGTTTAAACATCAAATCCCTGGGATTAAAACATTAAACCATGAGAAACTGAGAAAGCAGAGCTAACCAGCCAAGCTGGAGTTTGGCAGGGTTAATGATGCTCTGACTCTGGGGAAGGCAAGGACAGCTTTGTTCCCTGTAAGGTGACCAGTGCCTCTCCTGGGAAAACAGCCCTTTCAGGAGGGTATCACTGGCAGAAAGGGAACCAGACCCCCATAAAATGAGGATTTTCTGCAGTGCCAGAGTGCTGTGGGGAGCTCCCATTTCAGCAGCAGGGACAGGCCATCTCCTTTACCCCATCAGCCCTACCTGCATTTAACCCAGAGCCACGCAGGGCATGTGCCCAGCTGGAGCCACTGGGATTTAAGTGATTAATCCAACACCACAGAGCCTTCCCTCAGTGCAGGGCTCTGATTCCTGCTCTGGCTTGTGTTTCAGCATTCCAGACCGAGGGGAAGCTGTACCTCATCTTGGATTTCCTCAGAGGAGGTGACCTTTTCACTCGGCTTTCCAAAGAGGTGGGTACGCTCCGGCATCTCGGGGGGCTGCTGAGGCTCAGCTCATCCCTGCCTGTGGCCTGCAGAAGTGACCGACCCCTGCAGTCCTTGAGAGGGTGAAAACAGCGCCCAGCCTGCTGCTGGTGCAGAGCTGGCACAGGACAGGCTGTGGTGGGAGCCCTGTGCTCCAGCAGAAAAGGTGGCAGGTCCCAGATGAGAATCTCCTAAAGAACAAGAACTAAAAGAAGTCAGTTTGGATTAGATCTAAGGAAGGAATTGTTCCCTGTGAGGGGAGTGAGGCCTGGCACAGGGTGCCAGAGCAGCTGTGGCTGCCCCTGGATCCCTGGCAGTGCCCAAGGCCAGGCTGGATGGGGTTTGGAGCAGACTGGGACACTGGGAGGTGTCCCTGCCATGGCAGGGGTAGCACTGGATCCATTCTGATCCAAAGCATGAACAGTGAGCGAAGTCTGGAAAGCTTGGAAAGGGCAGGAGGGAGCAACAAGGATGTGGAAGGTGTTGCCTGGGTGCAGGGGAGCTGCTGGCTCTGTAACCCAGCTCTCTCTGCTTTCTCCCCCTGCCTTCAGGTCATGTTCACTGAGGAGGACGTGAAGTTCTACCTGGCAGAGCTGGCACTGGGACTCGACCACTTGCACAGCCTGGGGATCATCTACAGGGACCTCAAGCCGGAGAAGTACGTGTGGGCAGCTGAGCCAGCATCCCAGCCCTGCATCCAGCCCAGCCTGGGCTCAGGGATCAACTCCTGCCTTCCAGAGGGGCTGTGCCAGCCCAGGCTGCTGCTCCTCAGCTGTGTGAGCACAGGGCTGAGCAGAGATCCATGGCAGGCTCCAGGCTCCAGTTTTAGGCAGCTGGGAGCCTTCAGAGGGAGCAGGGGCCAGGCTGGGCTCTGCAGAGCCCACCCCAGCCTGGCTGTCCTTGCCTGGGGTATCAAAGGGGGGTAACCTCTGGGGCCATTGGGTTTCTGTGAAGCCGAGGGTGTGGAGAGGAGGGGGCTGCTCCTGGTGCCACTCCTGTGTTGGTGGTGGAGCTTAAAGCACTGGGAGAAGGGACAGGTAACTTTTCCTTTGGATTCTGGGAGCCAAAGGCTGATCTCAGCCCATCCCTTGCTGTGCTTGTTCTCGCCAGCCCTTACCACAGACACTAAGAACTTGTTTTTCCGTTCCTGCTGTAGCATCCTCTTGGATGAAGAGGGGCACATCAAACTCACAGGTGAGGGCTCCACAGAGCCTTGGGCTCCAGCTGGGTTGGTGCCTGAAATGTGTGGAGCGGTGGCTGTGTGCTGACAGCTTTCTCTTGTGCAGATTTTGGCTTGAGCAAGGAGGCCATAGACCACGAGAAGAAAGCCTACTCCTTCTGTGGGACTGTGGAGTACATGGCCCCCGAGGTGGTGAACCGCCAGGGCCACTCCCACAGCGCTGACTGGTGGTCCTACGGGGTCCTCATGGTGGGTGCCCCTCCAGGGCTGGAATGGCAGCTCTGCAGCAGCAGACATGGCTCTGTGTGGCTGTGTGCCCTCCACATCTGACCTGGGGGAAAAAGGCTCCCCACAGCCCTGGAGCGCTCCCCAAGGGGCTGTCCAGGCCTCCAGCAGGAGCACTGCTCCCTCGGGGCTGCTGTGCCAGGGGGTGCTGGGCTGTGAGGGGCTGTGGGGTGTGGGATAGTGTCTGTGGTGTGACTGTGGGGTCTGTGGGGTGTGTAGGGGTCTCTGTGGGGTATGTGGGATGTCTGTGGGATCTGTGTGGGGTGTCTGTGGGGTATGTGCGGGGTCTCTGTGGTGTGTGTAGGGGTCTCTGTGGGGTCTCTGTGGGATGTCTATGGAGTGTGTAGGGGTCTCTGCGGGTTCTCTCTGGGGTGTGTGGTCTCTGTGGGGTCCCTGTGGGGTGTGTAGGGGTGTCTTTGGGGTCTCTGGGTTCTCTCTGGGGTGTGTGGTCTCTGTGGGGTCTCTGTAGGGTCTCTCTGGGGTGTGTAGGGGTCTCTGTGGGTTCTCTCTGGGGTGTGTCGGGGTCTCTGGGGTCTCTCTGGGGTTTGGGGTCTCTGGGGTGTGTAGGGGTCTCTTTGGGGTCTCTCTGGGATGTCCCGTGCCCGTGCCCACCCCAGGCCATCGCTGTCGGTGCAGATCTGGTGCCCCCGTCTGGCAGCCGCTGGTCCCAGGGCTCTGGCAGGAGCAGGCGCTGCCCTGCAAGCCCTGAGAGCCGGGCTGCTGCTGGGAACACGGCGAGCCTGTCACAGCCAGGCTTGGGACCCTCACAGGCAGGAAGGGAGCTGTGAACCCTGACCCCTGCTCACACATGACCCCCCTTCTGTTTCCCTCCCAGTTTGAAATGCTCACGGGGGCACTGCCCTTCCAGGGCAAGGACCGTAAGGAGACCATGACCCTCATCCTCAAGTAAGAGTTTCTCTCCCCTGTTGCAACTGGGGGCTCTTGCAATTCTGTGGTGTTATTTGGCAAGCGGTGCCGTATCAGCCATGGGCTCAGAGGGTGCAGTGTAAATGCCAGACAGATGATTGTGTGCTTTGGGGGTGGAGGTGCTGCAGGAGCCTTGTGGGTTGACTTCTTCAAACCTGCAGCTGATTGCATAACTTCCTCCCCAGAGCGAAACTGGGCATGCCACAGTTCCTGAGCACTGAGGCTCAGAGCCTCCTGCGAGCCCTTTTCAAAAGGAATCCAGCCAACAGATTAGGTAAGAGCATTTTTTACTTTCTGGATGTCCCTGATGCTGGATGGGCGCCTCTCACACCCCCCTGGGTCAGCAGCGTGCTGGGTCAGGGCCCTTGGGTGCTCCCAGCTGGGTTCTCTGTGACATCTGGCTCTGCTGCCTCCCTTTGCTCTCTGGGGGCTCAGCACTACAGGACCTGTGGTGGCTCTTGCAGGGTCTGGGCCCGATGGGGCAGAGGAGATCAAGCGCCACCCCTTCTACTCCACCATCGACTGGAATGTGAGTATCAGAAGGAGCAAATTTCTGCCCCACTCAGCACCAGTGACACAGCTCTGGCAGCAGGAATGGCCCCTGTCCCCATCCATTCCAATAACCTTTCCAAAACCAAAATTCTCTGTGTGTAACTGTCTCATTCCTGGGCTGCCTGTCACCTCACTGAGCTGCAGCAACATGCTAAGACACAGAGTTTGACAAAATCTCTTCCTGGCCCTCATCCCTCAGCAGCCTTTGCCCTCTTTGGGAGAAGGTGCCTGTGGCAGCACTTCCAAGCTGTTTTCACAGCTGCTGTTTGGGTTTGTGTGCTTTGCAGAAGCTGTACCGCAGGGAAATCAAACCCCCTTTCAAGCCTGCAGTGGGCCAGCCAGATGACACCTTTTATTTTGACACAGAATTCACGTCACGGACACCAAAAGGTTTGTGTGATTGAGGCAAAGCCCAAATTTCCTGTGAGATGTCACTCTGTGACTTCACACCAGGGAGTATCCAGCAGCAGCAGGATAAGGTTTCAGCACAGGGAGGGTTTGGGTTGGATATCAGGGAAATTTCTTCTCTCACAAGGGTTGTCAGTCCCTGGCACAGGCTGCTCAGGGCAGTGCTGGAGTCACCATCCCTGCAGGGGTTTAAAAGCCATGTGAATGTGGCACCTGGGGACATTGGCACTGCTGGGGGAATTGTTGGACTTTTCCAAGCTGGACAATTCCATGATCTCTGTGGGATGTTAGGGGTAAGCTCAGTGCTGCTGCTGCTGTGGCTCCTGTCTCAGATAAATTACAGGAGTTGTAGTTCCTGGGAGGGAGGGGGAGGCTTCTGCTCGCCAGGCCCTTCTGGAGCTGTGTCTCAACCCCTGCTGCAGATTCCCCAGGTGTCCCCCCCAGTGCAGGGGCCCATCAGCTCTTCCGAGGCTTCAGTTTCGTGGCAACTGGGTTAATGGAGGATGGCAAAGTGAAACCTGCCCAGCCACCCCTGCATTCGGTTGTGCAGGTAAGGACTGGGGACAGAGGAGCAGCTCCTTGGAGGTGCAGGGGTGCTGCAGGAGCTCTGCACCACCTGGAGCCTGACGCAGTTCTCTTTGGAACTCTTGGCTCCTGTTCTTTCATCACCACAGACTGTCACACTGTGCACATTGTGGGGCTGGGGCTTTCCTGTCCCCAGGTGGATCTGTGCTGGCATGGGCTCTGTAATGCCCGTGGGTTGTGCAGCCAAAGGCAAAGCATGGTGCTCAGTGCAGGAGCACTGACCCACACCTGCCTTGTCCTGCTCCCTGGGGAGGGGATGTGCAGGCAGCTGAGTCTGGCAGCTCTCTGTGCTGCACTTACCCTTCCCTGAGCCCTCCCAGCTCAGCTCTCCTTTGTGCCCTGGCAGCAGCTGCACGGCAAGAACGTGCAGTTCAGCGATGGCTACGTGGTGAAGGAGGCCATCGGCGTGGGCTCCTACTCCGTCTGCAGGCGCTGCATCCACAAGGCCACCAACATGGAGTACGCAGTCAAGGTCTGGGCTCTGCCTCCCAACTGCCACCTCTTGGTCCTGAGCAGCTGTGGCTGCCCCATCCCTGAAGTGTCCAAGGCTGGACGGGGTAGGGGGAGGTGTCCCTGCCCATGGCAGGGGGTGGAATGAGATGAACTTTGGGTTTATCTAGGGTGTAAAAGGACAATTTCTGTGCTGCACTTCCCTAGGAACAGCAGGGAAACAGTGTCCTCCTCCCTCAGAGGGGGGAGAGCATCTCATCTTCTGTGCAAAGCTGTGGCTGCATCAGATCTTAACAAAAGACATAAAACTTTGTGGGCTGGGGACACAGAACTGGTGAAGCAACTTAGGGATTTGCAGAGCTAAAGAGATGGGGGGACAGGGAGTGGATACAGCACAGCAGCTCTGCAGGGCTCCTGTGCTTTGTCCTGGCCCCTTCCCCATCGTGGTGGCTGCAGTGAGTCCCTCCTCCTGCAGGTGATTGACAAGAGCAAGCGAGACCCTTCTGAGGAGATCGAGATCCTGCTGCGGTACGGGCAGCACCCGAACATCATCACCCTGAAAGACGTGAGTGGGGCTTCAGGGACTCTCCTGTGCTCTGGTTTAGGAAGGGCCAGGGGCAGAGTCCAGCCCCAGCCCAAGGACCCAGCTCCACGTGTTGCTGCTCCTGTCAGGAGAAGACTCTTCCCCAGAGGGTGCTGGCATTGCCCAGGCTCCCAGGGAATGGGCACGGCCCCGGGTCCAGGAGCTCTTGGATGCTCCCGGGGATGCTCAGGGATTGTTGGGGTGTCTGGGCAGGGCCAGGGGCTGGATCAGTGATCCCTGTGGGTCTGTTCCAGGCTGGGATATTCCATTACTCTGGTGATGGAAGTATGAAGGGGAAGATCTGGAAGCACATTTGGATGTCCCCACTCTGTTTTTTTTTGGCAGGTGTACGATGATGGGAAGTACGTGTACCTGGTGACCGAGCTCATGAGGGGAGGGGAGCTGCTGGATAAAATCCTCAGACAGAAATTTTTCTCGGAGAGAGAAGCCAGTTCAGTCCTGCACATGATCTGTAAAACAGTGGAGTATCTGCATTCCCAAGGGGTGAGTGTGGTCACCACTGTTTTCCTGGGAAGCTCCCTGGCATTACCCTGCACTCCCAGTAACTCTGCCCATCACAACAATCATTTCTTGCTGCTGTTGCTCTCTTGGCAAAATGTGGGGCCAGAGCAGGGGATGAGTGACCTCAGGCAGCTTTCAGACCCTTACCTAGCTGGGGTACGAGCACAGCCCTCTCTTGGCTCCACAGGTGGTTCACAGGGACCTGAAGCCCAGCAATATCCTGTATGTGGATAAATCAGGGAACCCCGAGAGCATCCGCATTTGTGACTTTGGCTTTGCCAAGCAGCTCAGGGCTGACAACGGGCTCCTCATGACCCCCTGTTACACAGCAAACTTCGTGGCACCTGAGGTGAGCTCCTTACTGACCAGAGACCCTCCAGCAGTCCCCCTGTCCCTCCCCTAACCTGTGCTCCCACTTGGCACAGTGGGGCTGCCCTGTTCCCACCTCCAGCCCGCCCTGGGAGAGGCAGTTACAGAAATACCATTTGTAATAATGAATCTATTTGGAATCCTGATCTTTCAGTCCCACACTTTGCTGCTCTGTCCAGCTCTGGAAGCTTTGTGTGTGGACTGCACCCAGGTCAAGCCCCTCTTCTGCAATGAGGCAGGAACCAAACACTTTTTTCTTTGTTGTGCCCAGGTGCTGAAGCGCCAAGGCTACGACGAGGGCTGTGACATCTGGAGCCTGGGGGTGCTGCTGTACACCATGCTGGCAGGGTGAGGCAGCGGCTGGGGCTGGGAGCCCTGTCCCCAGTGTGCTCTGGGGGACAGCTGTGCCTCTCCTCCTGCCTGGGTCAGTGAATCCAGGCTCTCTCCTCTCTCCCCAGCTGCACTCCCTTTGCAAACGGTCCCAGTGACACTCCTGAGGAGATCCTGTCACGGATAGGAGGGGGCAAGTTCTCCATCAGTGGGGGCAATTGGGACACTATTTCTGACATGGCCAAGGTAGGGTTTGGTATTTGTGCTACACTCAGGGGTTGGGGTTGCTGTGAAGCAAATTCAGAGCAGGCTGGGGAGGGAGACACAAGAGAGAGAAGAAAACCAGCACTGCAGCTTCTGCCCCACACATGTCCCTCTCAGCAGCTTTTAGCTCTGCTGTGGATATTTGCATGGGAAACCAATAGAGACCTTGACCTTTGTGGGGTTTGCTGTGTTATAACCCCCCAGGCCTGCCAAAAACACATTTCATACAAAAAGACATTGATGTCTGAGGACTTTAAACTTGGCCTCTGCATTTAAATCCTAATCTGGGGGCGTACAGAGGTGGGTTATTTTGCATTTAAAATATGAAATCTTCTAAAGTCTGACTTTCCAAATGCTACCTGTAGGATCTGGTATCAAAGATGCTCCACGTCGATCCTCACCAGCGTCTCACAGCCAAGCAGGTCCTGCAGCATCCTTGGATAACCCAGAAGGACAGTTTACCCCAGAGCCAGCTCAATCACCAGGACATTCAGCTTGTAAAGGTACAGAATCTGCAGTGGGAAAGCAGGATGGAAGTTTGGAGAGGTGTGAGCCAGGGCAGGCAGTACAGAAAGCTGGGGGTTTTTGGGAGAAAAGAAAGGGGAGATTCTTTCACAGCATGTCAGTGAAAGAGCTAAGAAGAGTTTCTGGCTTTGTTTGCGGGTGTGGCTGTGTCCCCTCATGCTCCTGAGTGACTCCTGTGCCTCTCTCAGGGTGCCATGGCTGCCACCTACTCAGCACTGAACAGCTCCAAGCCCAGCCCCCAGCTGAAGCCCATCGAGTCCTCTGTCCTGGCACAGAGGAGGGTGAAGAAGCTCCCCTCCACCACCCTGTGAGCCCCACGGTGCACGAACAGCCTGGATTTTGCACATCTGTGGAAGAGGGGGACAGGGGACAGGCAGGGTCTGCACAGGGCTCCCCTGGAGACTTGTTCTCAAAGGCCAAGTGCCTTCCTGCTCCTGAAAGACTGGCTCCTCCTCGTGTGGACTGATCTTTGCTGAGACAACTTCACTGTAAAACTTTTTTGACGTGTAAATTGTCGATTTTTAAAGAAATCCATCTGTGTATATGAGGACTAGAATGTATAACTGATGTTAAGTGGCACTAAAAAGCAGCTCTGATTCACCCTTCCCTGTGTAGGGCCAGCTATTTGTTGTCCCTACAGAATTTCTTGGAACTGATCCTCTCCCAACTCCACAGCAGCTGCAAGACTGTGTCACACTTGGGGTTTGTGCTTTGGAGCTTTTCCTCCCTCGAACCTTTGGATGCATTTCCCAAAGCCAGCCCTGCAGCCAGCAGCACTGGTGTCCCCACAGGACCTCAGTTCCCCCAAGTCCTGTGGGTTTGTTCCATGTAAGGAGGATTTTGCAGTCCCCGTTTCTCCCTCTCTCCTGTGCTCCCCCGGCCCAGCCAGCTCAGATCTCTGAACAAAATTCACCCTGTTTTTTCTAAGCCCTCCCAGAGGTGCTCAGCAGGCCAGGACCTCTCCCAGGTCTGGCTCATTCCCTCCCTGTGCCCTCCCATCCCTGTGCTGTCCCTTCACTGGGGAGTTTGTCACCTCTGCAGGGGGGTGATGACAGAACCTGGCAAAGGAGGCTCTGGGCTGGCTCTGGCTGCTGCTTTTACCATTTGGGGTTTTCCTTCCCCTCAGTAGGAAGCTCTGAAGCAAAGCACCCCTGATTTTTTTAATTTAACTTTGTTCTGCAGTAACTCAGGGTTCCTTTCTGACTCGTACAATAAATGTCAGTCAGGGCTGTGCTGTTCCTGACTGACTGTCAGTGACCCCAGGCCCTCCCTGGTCCTTCCCAGCTTGTTCCTCGTGCTGTGCAGGGACAGTGCTCCTTGTCTGCCTTCTGGAGAAGCTGCAAAGCTTTGATCAGGCCTTGAAAACCAGCAGTGCTGCTTAGGGCAGCCTCTCTCTACCTTCTCTCAGTGGGAGATGAGCAGAACCAGTCCTGGAAAGAGGCAAGAACCAACAGGAATGAGGAATTTCTAACTCTCAGGACACTTCTGTGTTTATAGAAACCAACACTTGGAGACACACTGTGCTAAGAAATAAAAACCACTGTCTTGGTTTTAAAAGGGGCAAAATGGATTTAACTTCTATACACAAGGACATCTTTACAAGGAAAGCTACTTCTGCTAATTCAGGTATTTAATAGTGGATTGGATCTTAAGGTTTTGTCCTCTAGGTCTGAATGAAAGCTCAAGGGAGCAGAAATCCTGGAATCCAGCCTCAAACTGCTGAGTCTACCTGGAAAGAACCTGTGCAGAAATAACATATTGATCCAAAGTCAAGGACCTGAAAATAATATTGAACAGCTCTATAGAACACTGTTTCTGTATAATAAAGGTTAAATGTTCCTATTTTGGGGCATAAATCATAATTTTTCTGTTGTACAGGGCTGACCCAGCTGAGAGGATATTTCCCTTCTTCCCACTCCCTGGCTGTGCCTTTCCCTTGCTGACCTCTGCCAAATTCACCAGGACATCAATAAATGTCTTTTGGCCAGGGAAATATTCCCATCAAGGTTCAGTTCCAAACTGAAGGCCAGCAGCTTTGCCAGCAATCATCTTCTCTTTCTCTGTCTTGATGGAACTTCACTGAGCAACTGTGGTTGTAACTTTAGAAACTTCAATGCAAATCCCTCTCCAAGTTCCCACCTTTGAGTGGGTCCATGTAATTCTCTTTTCAGCATCTCCAGGCCCCGGTGGCTGGGGAATTGTGCAGCTGGAGGCCTCCTGGGTGCCTGCAGCTCCTCACGGTGGCCACGGCGGCTCCCCGAGGCTGCGGGAGGCTTCGGAAGCGCCCGGGGACTGCAGGGAGTTCCACGGGGTGTGGGGTGGATGCTGCGCTTTCATGGAATATTCAACAATTTAATCCCTCTTTCAAGGCAAAGAAAACATTTAAAATATTTCACGATCTTCTTTCGGCAGTACACGGGGGCTCTGAATAAAACCTTCACTCACGCCGGGGAAGCCGCAGCTCCGCTGCCGCTCCGTTCCTTGCCTCTGGTTATTAAAACATCAAGCTGTCTTAGCGGCTGGGCTCAGCCTCCCTCCCTTTGTGTGCCACTGAACACCTGCCATTAATACTAATTCCACTCCGGAGGGAAACTCCCTTTCAGATATGCTTGTCTGAAAATAAATTGACATGTAAAAGGTCTCTTTTGTGGAAGTGCAGGGAAAGTGCTGGGGTGAGGAGCCGACTGCTCTCAAAAGGAGCCACTGACTTTAAATGATGTGTGCAGGGCTGAGAAATGCGAGGGGTGGGGGCGATGCTGGAACTGGGCCGGAGAAGCAAAAATCCCAGAGCTGCGACCTCTGCTTGGTGTTAAATTTTGAGATTTTGGGTGGTTTTTGTCTAAACCCCTGCTTGTTTCAGGGTGAACAGCCAGGAACCCCTTCAGAGAAAAGTATTTTTGTTTTAGAAAAAAATTGCTATTACAAATATCTGCAACCAAAACTAAGAGCAGTAGTTGTGAGCTCTTCAGTTTAAATGTGTAATGAGCTCCTGGGTTCTGTTGTTTTTTCTGGGACAGAAGTTTGTATCTCTTCCAATTAGGAAGCAACAGAAGAATCCGTGGTTAAAGTGTTTATTCTGTCCTACAGGCAGCAGTGTGAGCCTGCAAAAGGTCAATATTTTTATTTTTAATAGAAAGAATGATTTGCTTTGAGCTCCTCATACCCCAGGGAGACCATGGCTCTCTCCTCTGAAAACATTTTTAAGTCAGTTCTTTGGGCCAAGCTTTGGAGAGAGTGACACTGCTTTAAATTTGTGTTGGTGCTGAAATGACACAGCCCCATGGCTGGGAACAAAACTGAAGCGTTGTGGACCTGACATTCAGCTGCAGCTCACTGGGATTCTGCTTCCTCTAGAGACGAAATAATTCACTTCATAATGAAGATCAAGTCAAAATATGTTCAGGGCTCGAAATAAGAAAAAAAAAGGAACTGTGGCAATTACAGAAACGTTCCAAATTCACTGGTGTCGCGCCTGGTTTATCAAACAAGCTCTGGGTGCTGCTGAGCTCCAGTGCCATCTTCCTTTTAAACAGCAGATGGTGTCAGAAACCTGTAACAGGTGGAAGCTCTCCAGTTTTATGTGAGAGAGCAGAAGTAGCAGCAATTCCTGTTTCCCACGGGTAGTTCCTTCCTGAACTGAACAGCAAGCTGGCCCTTTGCTTGGAGAGTTCGTACAGAGGGGAAAACTTCTGAATTGCACATATTCACATGAAAGAAAGTGATTCTGATTTCACTTCTCCTGGTTCTAATAAAAAGAAGCTGGTGTTGGCCTCCATAGCCCTCTGCCAGCAGCTCTAGGAGAGATGTAGAGGGGGAACGGGCTCTGTTTGCTGGTGTGCCTTAAAATCCGGCTCCAATATGCCAGATCTGTTGGTTCCTTGTCTGTAACAGCACTTCGCTTGCTTAAAGTGTTTTATAAACATTTAATTACCGCAGCTTTTGACTCAAAGCCAGGAATCTCTCATTCATCTGCTGCTTGCGAGGGTTGTGAAAATGATATTCAAATCCTAGAATTACAGCAAGGGCTGAGTTCAAACCCCAGCTGAAGCAATGCCGGGGATCCGTGAGCACCGCTCGTCCGCAGGGCCGCGCTTCCAAAGGGAGCCGGGGCTTGGGATGCAGAGATCTGAGGGGCTCTCAGTACCCCAGGACACAGAGCTGCATTTCAATCGTGGTAGGGAAACGAGATGCTAAATTCTGTCAGCTGCTGTGCTGTGAACTTCTGAGGCAGGCGGGGAGTGAGTGAGGCTCTGTCTAGACCAGAGCCCTGTTTGATCCCCCAGCCCCGGCGTATTTGTTAAAAGTTGCTTTTTTCCCACCCACCAAACCACTTGGAATTTTAACATGTCTGCTCCACCCCAACTGCCAGCTCTGTTTCTAAAAAGGGGAAGCCCCCAGGAGTCGTGGGGTTTGTGACACCGAGCGGAGGCAGTGACTAAAGATAAAAACTTGTACGGGATTAATAATTTCTGTGCGACCATCTGCCTCTTTGACAGCTCCCTTTCCTGAACAGCACACTGTACCTGCAGAGCCAGGTGTGCAGGAATAGAATTCAGTTCCTTTCCATGAAAATCGTCCAGAGCAGCTGTGGCTGCCCCGTCCCTGCAGGTGTCCAAGGCCAGGTGGGACAGGGACTGGAGCAGCCTGGGACAGTGGCAGGGAGTGGGACTGAGTCGGCGTTAAGGTCCTTCCAACCCAAACCCTTCTGGGATTCAACAAAAAAAGCAGTGGCTGGCTCTGTGTGTTTTGGTGGATCCACACCAACAATCCCTGCTGGGCAGGGCAGGAAACCCAGAGAAGCTGCTCCTCTACAAGCTGGCCCTGATCTCACTGGCTTGAGGAGAAACTATCAAGGAGAAAAGCTCCGTGGGCACCTGCTGACCCCTCCAGCCCTCGCTGCCGTCTGAAGGCAGACTGGGAGCCCCTTTAATAAGCTGCTGGCAATCAGCCCCTTTTTAATGAGGCAGATCCCCCGTTTGAAGGCCCTGGATCACTCAGAGCTGCCTTTCTGCTCTGTGAATTGTGAGCACACCACGAGCAGCCACTCTCAAAGTAATCCCGGAGTCCCTTTTGCTGCCCTGTTTAAAGACGGGGTAGGGAGTCCTGTGATGTTTCATTAAAGCTGGCTTTTCTCCTCGTGGCAGAGCAGATTTAATCAGACCTGCCTCCTAGTTCCAGCTGCTGGGTTGGAGCGCTCTGATCTGTGCACTGGGTGCACGTCTAATTATGGAGGCAATTCCCATGGATACCGAGAAGAATTGCCTGTGCTGGCAAAAAATTATCCCAGCTGGGAAAACGGGGAAGGAGAATGTGTTGAAATATTCGGGAAGAGATCTCCAAAGTTTCTGGAAATGTAAATGAAAAAACATTTCTGGTTCTTACACCGCAATGTGCAAATCTTGATTATTTTAAAACTGAGCTATGGGTTGGTTTGTAAGAGATTATCCCAGACTGCTGTTCTGTCTGTATTTCCCCCATCCACTCGGGAATGCTTTCCCACCTCTGCCTCTCACCTGGGCAGCAGCAGAGCAGTGTTTGGAGGAAATGCCCAGCAGTTTGTTTCCATCAGGCACACCCTGGGCGAGGCAGAGCAGGGCTGGTAATTCTGGTTCCTTCTGCAGTGCCGGGTGGGACCCGGGTGAGTTCCTCCTCTTTATGCCTCATCCTTCTGAAATGTAGGAATTTAAATAACTTATTTCTGTATAAATTAGTGTTTGAAAGGTCTGTTAAAGACAAAAGAGCACTCCCTGCTAAAAGGAGAGGGGGAAATACCTGGGCAAGCACTGCTCAGATGTGGAAAATTAAACAAATACGATTTTAAATGATTTTGTAATTGTTCAGCTGCAAGGCCTCATGTTCAAACTGCATGGGAAAAACCAGATTTCTTAATTTAACTGCACACATTCAAACGTCTTTTTGAGGGTAATTTTTTTTTCCTTTGGGTTTGCTTGGAGATTTTTAGGAACATTCTAATCAACCCCACAATGGTTGTAACTTGTATTTATTTCACTAATTTCTCTCTAGCAAGGGCTAAGACACTTTCCATGATGTTGCTGGCTAATGTAAACACGCAGAATAAGGAAAGCTGTGGTACTATCAGGGTGCATTTCCATCTCTTTCTCATCCAGGGCACCTGCTCCCCTTCCCCTCCCCTCCTCCCAGTCTTCCCAGCTGTCTGTCTGTCTCATTTATGTCAATTAGAGATTCAATGCTGCCTGATTTAATTGGCCTGACTTTCTCCCCCAGCAGAAAGCCGAGCGCAGGCCAGGCAGGCAGCAGCTCCTGCGCTCTCTGCTGGGGCTGGAGCCGGGAGGGCCGGGGCTTGTTTGCAGCACAGAGCACAATAACCTGTTTGTTACCCTGGCAGGGAGAGCCTGCTGACCTCCTGACGGGGATGGGACCCAGCAATGATGTCATGGAGAGCTTGGGGGGGTTTCAGAGCGCTGCAGGAATTTGTGTGACCGGTCCCTCACTGCGGGAGGGCTTTTAGGGGACAGCTGGAGATCCCTGGCAGTGCCCAGGCCAGGCTGGACAGGGCCTGGAGCAGCCTGGGACAGTGCGAGGTGTCCCTGCCATGGCAGGGGTGGAACCTGATGAGCTTTAGTTCCTTCCAAGCCCAACCAGCCTTTCTGTGATTTGCTGTGCTGCCTCCTGCCAGGAGGTGACTCTGTGTGCCCTGAGGTCAGAGAGTGACAAAACTTCCCCAGGCTGTGGCCAGAGGGTTCATCCTTCTGCTGGGGCTTAACCACGAGCGAGGCTGACCAAAACCCAGCTTTTATGTGAGGGCCTGACCCCGTGTCCCTCTGTGCAGCAAACCTGGAAGCAAACAGCCCTGACAAAATCTTTGCTCCCCCTCCCACAGCCCAATCGCAGGAAGCAGTTCTGACCTAATTCTTCTCCCCGGCTCCTCGCTCACGTCTCCCTCACAAATCCCAGCGCCGTCCTTCCCTCCCGACACGAACGCGAGTTTCCCGAGGAGCCGGCCCGCGGAGGCGGCAATATTGAACAGCAACAGTACCATCTAGTGACCTGGGCTCCCGGGAGCGGCGCTCCGCCGGGAACACGGAATCTGAAATTAGGGAGGCCAAGAAGGTCCCGGATTTGCAAACGAGATCCCATCTCTCGGTTCATTTGGATGAAGGAAACAAATCGTGCTGCTGTTCCAGCAGTGCCGGAGCTGAGCGATGCTTCCTCGGGAGCCGGTCCCGTTTGCAGGCTGCTGACTCCCCGCTGAACCCGGCCCTGCCCCACGCTCCCTCTGCTGGCAACCAACGCCTCGATTTCACACGTTCGCAGCTCCTCGCACACCCACCCGCCCGCACAGCGCCGAACCCCGGCGAAGGCATCGGAGCAAAGTGAGGGCTGTGCTGAGCTCTCGCTCTGATAGATGCGCACGTTCTCGCTCTGACGAGCCACTAGTGAAATCCTGAATTGGATGCGTGAAATAAATAGATACAATTCAATTTAATCAATCAAAAATAGGCCCAAACCCGAGCGTAAAGGGCCCGCTCTGCGCAGATCTGAAATTACACACTTGGCAGCTGAAGGGAGGAAATCAAATTAGAGCATTTCTTTCCCCATCAAAGGACATTAGTCCCGATCCAGGTCCATTACGCTCACGGTGTGCAGCTATCCCTGTCACATTCTGGCTGACTGTGAGGGTACCGGGTTAGTGACACATTCTGCGTTTGAGGTGACAACTTTTCCCTGCTGTTCTGCAGCACACATGTCCACGTCACCTCCCTCCCAGGGAAAAAAGAGCATTGTCAGATGTGCAGAACGCACCGGACTGGGGAGAGCTGCCACAAAAGCTGCACGGCAGAAGCTCAGAGCTCAGGCACGCTGTGAAATGCCACCGGTACCGCAGGAGAAATTGCTTTGCTGGCTAATCAAACACATCCCCTCCTCGCTGCCACTGGTGCTGCACTGCCCTGAGTCCACTCAGCCTTGCTCGTGGGCTGATGAGTGCCTGACAATTTTCTGGTCTCAAATTAAACAGAAAACTAAATTAGCAAATTAATTGTTTGCCGTGTTTTTCCTTAGTCCCCATCAGCTGCCTCGGGTCCTGCAGCCAATCCAGAGCCCCTCTCCGCAGTTCCCAGTAGAAGGTGGAGCCCTGCACTGGGTCCTGCTATCTACCAAGTGTCAGTCATGTTAATTTTAAATTACTTTTGTACAGCTTGGTGTCAAAACGATTAAAGCATGAAAAGAAAAACTGAACTAGAGGGAGGAAAGAGGGGGGGGAGAGAGAGAATGAATAATTTACCTTGCACTTACAGCAAGGACACTTGGATTTCCTTAATTCTTCAACTCTGAGAAGCCAGAAACTTCTGTTTCTTCAGCTGTCACCGGCTCGGACTGCATCCAAGGGGGTGCTCTGGGTCACAGAGGAGTTTGGGTGGGAAGGGACCTTAAAGCCCATCCCATCCCACCCCTGCCACGGCAGGGCCACCTTCCACTGTCCCGGGTGCTCCAAGCCCTGTCCAACCTGGCCTTGGGCACTCCCAGGGATTCAGGGGCAGCCACAGCTGCTCTGGGCACCCTGCGCCAGGGCCTGGCCACCTTCTGAGTAAAGAATTTCTTCCTAATGAGGATCCAACAAGGATCTAGTTATCACCTCCTTCGTGGTCTACAGGGAGGTGATAACTGCTCGCAGCACAATGCCGGGATTTCACCTCGGTTCCTTTCCAGGAAAGGCTTTTCTCCACACTCTGCTCCCGGGTTCTGCAATCACCGACACGGACAAACCCACCCACCCACGTACAGACCTTTCTCCCCTTCCCAGTGCTCCGCTCCCAACTGGGTCTGCTCCATGACTCGCACGTACTGTGCTAGATAATTACATACTCGGAAAATACAGAAATGCCTAATCAGATACAGCCTTAAATGCACAAGAATTAGGGTTGTAGGATTGCGGCGTAGCATCCCTGGAGCTCTCTGCATCTGGCTCACACAAGCAGCCCACGTGCACTGTGAAAATGTTGGGTTTGGGGCACAGACTGCTTTTATCTCCCTTATTAACTCCATCCATGAATTCTTTGTCTTGCCAGCTACTGAATGGTGTCATCAGTGGTCTTTGAAATACCATTTAAAATCTGTTGAGGCCAGAACAGCAGAAAGATTTGTAAGAGGGCAACGACAGCACCAGAAAATGTGAATCAAGTTCAGCCACTTCTGTTGATGTTTCTGCAGTGCATGGCTTATCCGTCCATGCATCTTCCCTTCATTACACAGGATATAAATACTGGGAATGATCGTGTCATGAGGGATGTGCAGTGGAGTGCTCTGGAAGGTGATCACTAACGGGGTGACAGAGCTGGGAAATTAAAGAGGCTCAAGCCCCCAGTGTAACGTATCCTGCAGGATGTGTGTGGGCTTGAACTGATTCGTCAAAAGCAAAGAAAACAATTTTACTAATGGGTGTTTGATGAAAAACCAGCAGGATGCCATGGAAATTTCTGTGCTGGCTTGTGCTCTGTCCGTGGCACCTCTGTCTCCCACCTGCGTTCTAGTCCCTTGGCCTGAGGCCTAACTCAGCTTTGCTGGATGCCAGACAGGTCATGAGCAGGGCTGAGGGGTGTGTTGGAAACATCCTCCTCCTCCAGAAACACCTGCCTGGCTCCTGCCGCGTGTTTTCTTTAGCTGGATGATCTCCGAGGGATCTGCACTCCCCACGTGGGAGCTGGGACTGGGCAGCAGCGCTGCTGCCTGAGCACGGAGCCTCAGCAGCGCTTCTGTCCTTACCAGTGGGATTCCCTTCACATGGCAGGCTTTCCTCAGCCTCTGATTCACAATTACACCGTTTAAATTACTTTTTTTTTCCTTTCCCATTTGGGAAGCTCCTGTAAACTTCCCTCATCCTCCAGCAGAGACCTGGCAGAAGGCTGGGAAACTGAAAGCAGAGCCTCCTGCAGTGCCTTTCAGTGATATTTCAGTGATAGCACTTCAGATGCACTGAGTCCCAAGCACTCCAGGCCTATAAACTCAGCTTTCCCTGGTTAAAATGTGCTCAGCTTTACAAATCTAACACCCTTTTTTACCAGATTCTGCTAGTCTGGATTCAGCAGGATGTCTGCTTAGGGTTGAGTTACTTGAGCAACTTTAAAATATGAAATGTTGTCAGCCAGAGCATTAAAAATCCAGGTGTAAATAGTGCCCTGGATCTGGGAATCACTTACAGCACACCTGCAAACCAGGTAGGGCTGACCTGGCACTGTGAGCCAACACAACTGCGAAGCTGGACAGGATTTGTATTGGATCTATTATCAAAACATCCTTCTCAATTGCAAAATCTTTATGTACCAGTCATTAAATGGTTTCAAATTCTAAACAGTCTGCCAGGCAGGCAATTAACATCATTAATTGAACAAAATTCTTCCAGAATAATTAATTTGGACTTAATTGCAGGACTCAAGATTTTTTCAAGGTGTATCTTTACCTCTCACTATGAGGATCCTGGTGTTGGGCACGTTGTCCCTCACGGTTCTTGGGAATCTGGAACCAATCCATCTCAGCCCAAATTTTTTGAAGGAGTTGTTTTAATTTACTCCAGAGAAAGCTGCCTGCGTGTAAAGTCACCGATCTGCTGATGAGTAATCGGGGAGCTTTTGTGTTTTAATATTTTGATGTTTAAGGGAAGCAGCGTGAGGCTGACAGAATAAACCCATGTATTTACAAGCTGTTCTGCACTGACTGGGGTACAAAGAGCAAAGGAATAAAAGTACAACAAAGAGCACATAACTAAAAGATGTGAACACAGCTCATCTTTAACTGAGCAGCGCTGGAGGAGGCTCAAGCCAAGAGACGATTCCTGGCCCAAGAGCTGGAGCTGCCCTTTCCAGTAGACCCTGAACTACGGAATTTAGAGCTAAAACCCAAGGAGAGGGACTTCAAAGAGATCCTCCCCCCACCATTTACATTTGGGGTTTAGGTTTGTAAATGAAGCCACGTAGGGATTTAGGAATGGTGTTAAGGAAATGGAAGCGTAGGAAAGGTGCTGGGCATCTAGAATCAGGAAATTTCTATGGAAATGCTCGGCTGCTAACAGGATTTACGGGTATCTCCTCGCTCTAATGCATCTTTCTCTTCCACATAATTTCATTACATGTTGCCTGCCTTTCCTGTGTAGTCCCAGCATCCCTGAAACTTGTGGATTCAGTGGAGGAAGGGGCGTTTGGCATCAAAGAGTTGGATTGTAACACCAGAGAGGATCAACAGCTCCTATTTTAAAGGGTGGCAAACTGGGAACCGGCAGAGCTGGAGAGAGGAGCTGGTACAAGGCAGCAATCTGAAGAAGGCAGAGAAGTGAGGGGCGTTTAACTGCAGGGCAGGATCGCCCCAGCCCGTATCTAATGAACCACACGGTATTTACTGCCCGTGTTTGTGTATCACTGGCATTTATCAGCACGCTCGCTCTACGCTCCTGTTTCTTCCCCATTTTTCTTTTTTTTTTTTTTTTTTCTGTAGCTTGCACGTGTTAGGCATTTGTACTGTTGTGTCATTGAATAATTCAAGTGTTAAAGTGCAGACCCCAAAACGCTCTCGGCTTACAGACATCCTTCAGCCTAGTCTAACAGGAAGGAGTTTTACCCTCTGCTGAAGTTGTTTGGAAGTGAGGTGAACAGGAGCACGTCCACACGTGGGGAAAAGGATAACTCAGTACACCCAGCGCCAGGAAAGGCTGCACTCGGTGGTCTCAGAGGTCTTTTCCAACCTAACCGATTCTGTGGAAGCACCGCAGGTGTGCGAACTGGCCCCGGTTCCTCTGTTTTGTCACTCACGCAATGTCAGCCCTTCCCCAGCGTCGGAGGCGGCCGGGCTCCCCCGCAGCCTCGGCAGGCAGAGGGCAGCAAAGGAGCCTTTTCACGTTTTTTCTTTTTTTTTTTTTTTT
>PYHW01009782.1:553669-565319 GCA_013186435.1 Turdus rufiventris | reverse complement strand
CAGCGTTTTGCATTTACCAGCCCGGCCTCCCCTCCCCCGCTCCGCCTCAGCCCGCTCCCAGCCCCCGGATCCAGGGGTCGCCCCCATCCCAAGGAACTGGGGGCTAAAGGGGCTCTTTTTGGGGGGGGCTTTTCCCCCTGTCCCCCGGCCATGCCAGGCTCTCTCCCCCCATCCCACCCCGCTGCGTTCCCCCGCTCCCCACCCCTCAGGTTTGGGGGTAGAGGGGCGCTCCCGGTTTGTGAGGGAAAAAATGGGGTCTGCCCTTCCAGATCCCAGGGTTGTGAGGGGAAAAAGGGGTCTGCTCTTCCAGACCCCCGGTTGTGAGGGGAAAATGGGGGCCTGCTCTTCCAGACGCCAGGTTATGAGGGAAAAAGTGGGGGTCTGCTCTTCCAGACCCCAGGTTATGAGGGGAAAAGTGGGGGTCTGCTCTTCCAGACCCCCGGTTGTGAGGGGAAAAGGGGAGTCTGCTCTTCCAGACTCCAGTGTGTGAGGGGAAACAGAAGTTCTGCCCTTTCACCTTCCGGATTCTGAGGGGGAAAGGGGTTCAGCCCCCACCACCTCGCACGGCGGCGGTTATGAGGGAGTTTATCCCTTACTTCTCCCTGCTCCATCTGCACAGGAAGAGGGGGTGAGGGTCGGCCTGAGGGGTGTCAGCGGGCTCGGGGGGCGTCCGGGCCCGGGGAGGGGGCTGTGCCCTGCCCCCCCCTCCCGTTCCCGGCCTGGGACTCTTTCGCTCCCGCCCCCCCGCTCCTAAGCGGGAGTTTCCAGGAAGCGCTGAGGAGAGCCGCAGCACCGCGCAGCCTCTCGCTCAAGCGCGCTCCTTCCGCCGAGGCCGTGGCAGGAGCGCCAAGTAGTCCCAACCGCCTCCTCTCGGTCACTCGGCAATAGGCTCCGTCCCGCGGCCCCTGAGCCGGGACACCGTTACAGGAACGGGGTGGGAGAAGCGTTTCCCTCCCCGCATCCTCCCGCAACTTCGGGCGCGATAATGGGGATGAAGCGATGGGGGTGGGGGAGGTGAAAAAGTCCCAGCGCCGGCTGCGGCGGAGGGATCCGGAGGCGCGGAGGAGTGAGGAGGCGCGGGGAGCGGGGGGTGAGCGGGAAAACGCGGCGCGGAGCCGGGAACAGCGCCCCCCTCCCCCTGCGGCGGGGGCGGGAACAGCCGCTGAGGGGGGGGGCGCCGTGAGGGGATGGCTGAGGGAGGACGGGACCCCCGCGCCAAAGTTTGGGGAAACTTTCCCCTGGTTTGGGGCCGGGGCCGCGCCTCAGCGCCGCGCTCCCGCTGAGGGCAGGGAGCGCCCTCAGGGCCGGCTGTGCCCCCCTTTCCTGTGCCAGCGCACCTGGGCTCTCCCTCCCTCGCTCGCTCGGTGCCGAGGCCGCGCTCCCTGCGCCCCGCAGATAAGGCCGGGCTCGCCACACCCCGCGGGCGGCCGCGCTCGCCGTGCTGGATAAGCGGAGCCGGGAAGTTTGCCCCGTGTTTCCCCCCCCCCGAGCAGCTCGCCCGCGGGTGTGGTGGCTTCGCACAGGACCCCACAAATCGCAGCACACGCTGCCGGGAGCCCTGCGGGAGCCGCGGTGCGGGCCGTGCCCCCCGGCCCTGCCCTTATCCCGGTGACACTCGTGTCCTCCCATTAACCCTGTGCAGAGGGGACAAAAGCTAAACTATGATCCTGCGCTGCTCCCCCCCATCCCGCTGCCGGCTGCGAGAGCTTCACATCCTCCTGCTAAGGCTGAAAGGAACAAGAACAAGAGCTGCTGATGGTTGGAAGGCCTCGCTCGCTTCTCCCCACCCCCTCCGCCAGCACCATCCCCCACTGCAGCTCCCATGGACTCGTATCCCTCCCATTAACGCTGGAAGGGGAGGACAGGAGCTCTGATGGGTTTTTCTCAGGCTTTACTCTGTTTTCTCCCCCCACACACCGACCAGCAGCAGCTCCACAGCCCTGCAGAAGTGCAGAGCTGGCTCTGCTACCACATCCATGAATGCCCCTTCCCTCTGAGCTCCAAGGAAAAAGGAAAAAAACCACCCTGACTCCCCTCGTTTTGCTTATTCATTATAAGCGGTTGGCAGTGTGCTGTTAAAAACGTGCGATCTCTTGTTTCAGAAGCATCTGTGCTTTAAGAATAAGGTTTTGTCTTCTTGAATGTAGCTCTTCATAATAATCTCTTGAAGTGCTCCATTTTTGTCCTTAAAGTTCTATTTTATTACCTCTTCTGGATCAGCGAAGGTCGGTTTAACCCTTTAGAGATGAAAATCAGCAGCCACTTTAGGAAAACGTTGCCCTTCTCTTTATTAATTCATGCTTACAATATATTTTATGGAGGATTTTTTTCCCCAGCCCAGTCCTGCTGCATGCAGAAGGAAGTGTGTGCTTCAGCACTGATTAAAGTCATGTATGAGTTAATGAGAAGCTTGCAGAGTATGTGAAGCAAGAGAAAATCTTTAACCAGCTCTGCTGTTCCTTCTACATACCATAAACTTGCACACTGTAACCAGAAGGTGGATTGAATATGTGTGAAATGCTGCAGTAGGACACTCTTAAATCGCATCACAGGTGGATGCTCACTCAATTAATACGTTATCATTTCAGAATACCTTGAAGTTAGGTGGCTTTGTTGATTATTTTTTTTTTAAGTATTTTGAGACTTCCCATTTCCACATACATAGAAATGGATGAAAGATGCTGTGAGCTCACAGAGTGTTATTTTGTGGATGGATTTTTTAATTTTGAACAGTCTGTTCTCACTGCTTCCCGGGTTAAGGGATTGATAACACGGGAGGGACTCTGAGGGGCTGCAGGAACCAGCAGTGGTGTCACCATTCCAGTTGTGGGACTTCTAATTTAAGACACGAATTGTCATAAGGAATAAGATCAAGGCTGAATCCTGCTTGCATTTAGGTCCAAATACAAAATACGCTTTGGAAGGAGTCCCCAGGGAGCACTGAGAGTAATTAAGTAAAAATAAAACCTTTCACTTCAGCCCCCCCTTCCCCTTTTAACATAGACAAGTCAGTGCAGTGCTTTCATTCCACCATTTTCATTATGTGTCCTGATATTTCTTAATTTTGAATTGCAGCTGGAATACTCGGGTGACTTATAATTTCAGTGATTTGGGGGTATTACTAGACCATACTTTTAAAGAAGTCATCTCGCCGTGTCCCAGAAGGAGCCATTGAGCACTCGTTCTCATAAACAGCACTGAACTTCTTACAGCCTTGCCTTTCCAAACACCTTTTTTTTTTTTCTCCCCTGTAATTTTCATCCTTAACTGTTGAATTCCCTTTTCTTTACATTAAGTAAATATTTATTAGTACCACTCGGATTTTTTTTAATCTTTTTAGAAGAACAGAGCCTTGTCACAGAGACAATCCTTCTGTATTGAGGAGGTGACATAAAAAAGGAGTGAAGGAGAGTTGTCTTGTGCTGGGAAATGCCATTTTTGGAAAACAATACTATAGGAAATGGAAATGAAAAATACATTTTATGCTGGTGGGGACTTGTAATGAGGCTAAGAGAGGATTTGGTGTCTCAGAAAAGCAATGATTACAAGGGGAAAAGCGGGACTTTATCATCCATTTGTAAAAGTTCTCGGGCTGAATATCCTTTTGGGGACCTGAAATTTGGCTCAAGTCTGTTTATGAACATCTGTTGAATGGAATTTTAAAAAGGCACAGATTATAATCTTAGTTTCTGCTGGCTGTTTAAGATGATAAAATAAAGCAAAATCAATGTCTCTGCAAGTACATGTTGGGTTTGTTTTGTTCATGATGAGCTGCACGGATGCTCAGTGGTCTCTGCTGCTGAATATTGGGCTCTAAATGTGTTCCCATACATTTTGCTGTTTAACATATAGAATATTGCTGTACTGTCAGATTCCATTTGAGCACTCCTAGAAAGCAGTGGAGTTTTTTGAGGGTTTTTTTGGTGCCAGGAGCTCCTGGGTTTTGGTGTCTGTGCCGTTTCTTGCAGCAGGAGCACACAGGGGGTGCTGAGAGCTGCTGGGTATTCCCAGAACTGCTTCAGTTCACATCCTGCCCACCTGGCCTCTGCCTGGGCTGCAAATGCAACCACTTTGTGTCCCCTGGCTCAGGATAGCACCACTTCAGCTTCTATTTCTGCAGCATTTGTGACCTCCTCTTATTCAGGGAGGACTTCACTGTAATTTTCCCTCCTATTATTTTGCCTCTTTTCACAGCCTGATGTTTTTTTGCTGTTGTTTTCTATTCCAAGCGAGGATGCTGTGAGTGCTTCAGCTCAAAATTTAGGTCATCTCCAATAGAGGAAGTGAGACCTAAAAAGTAAAAATAAGATTTCAATGTGCCTTTAAAAGTGACAACACTCTGGGAAAAAATGTGCGAGCTCACCTGTATTTTGTGGCAGGACAGAAATGGAAGGGGCCTTTCCTGATTCCACAATAAAGCTGAGTCTCTTTCTGAGTGTGGTTTCTTTTCCATGTGCTTTGCTGGTCTTTCATTTTCACACCTGATTTGAGCTTTAATCACTCAAATTATTCATAGGCTTGCCCTGGAAAAAGAAGAGAGTGACCTCTTCCCATCTGGAGTGGATGGATTCACCACCACCAATTGCAAATGGGTGACTTAATATTGGGGTTTGCACTTAAAAATTTAATTCTGTGGTTTCATTGCCTTTCAGGAATTCTGTGTGCTCTTTCCCAAACTGGTAAGTTGCAGTTGTAGCACAGACATTTATTTCTTGCATTTTTCTCTTAGCCCTGTCTGCAGAGAGCTGATGATCCCCTGAGCTGCTGAGTGGCCAAAGCTCCTTGCCCAGGACCAGGCCTGTGAGTTATTTATTTTTTTGTGTCTGTAATTATATCCAGTGTCTTCCATGACAAGGAACCTGAAGACAATTTATGAAATGAGCAGCCAAAGAGCACTGCCCTTTGGAGGTGATGTGATTACAATTTAGCTGTCCCTCAGCCCGAGGGGACACGGAGCCAACTGCTCCTCACTTCATGTGGGGGCCTGGAATCAGCCACTGGAATTGATAAATATCTGTTGCTCTTTCTTTCCTGTACCTTTAGTGGTTTAATTTAAATTATTAAGGAACTTGTGGATCTGTTTGGTTTGGTTTCTGCTCTCTGCAGTGTTACATGCATTAGAAGTGCTAAGTTTGCTCTGGCCTAGATGTACAATGAATACCTTAGTCAGTGCAGCTAAGTCCAGTTTCCTCTATTCACTCAGAAGAGATTTGTTCCTTATCTGAATTGTTCCTCCATTCAGAAGGAGAGAAGCCTTGCACAGCCAGAGCTCACCTCATAAATCACCCAGACAAATGGAGCTTGGGGCAGAGGAAGATACAGAATGGGAATAGTTGTGATTTAGGCTCCATGAGCTTTGTGCAGTTCTGCTGTGGGAATGTGCTCCCCAGCTCTTTGAAATACAAATGTTTGGAGTGGTCACCATTTCCCAGCTTTTCCTTCAGCTGAATTTGCAATATCAGCTGGGCCCTGCTTCTCCAGGGTGCCTCCCTTCACCCTTAAACATCCTCTAGTGTTTGGTGGCTTCTCTTTTACAGTATTGCTGT
Source organism: Turdus rufiventris (assembly GCA_013186435.1). Taxonomy (NCBI): domain Eukaryota; kingdom Metazoa; phylum Chordata; class Aves; order Passeriformes; family Turdidae; genus Turdus; species Turdus rufiventris. The sequence goes on along the minus strand of PYHW01009782.1, from coordinate 559,773 downwards.
GGTATTGATAAATTGTTTTATCAAAGGTCAGAAGGAGCTGCTTGGTGTTCACCCAGCTTTGATCCCCAGGTATGGCACAATCCACTCACTCATTTCTTTGCAGTCAGTGCAGCCACAGCAGCTAAGAGAGCTGGAGTGCAGGACCTGGAGCAAACAGAGGTCACACACAGGTGACATCCCCTCCCAGCCCCAGAGTCACCCTGTTCTGCTGCTCACAGCTCTTCTGATGGCACCAAGCTTCTCTTTGCTTGGTCTCCTGCCTAACTGAAACAATTCATCTCCTTTGTGTTCACTATAGCAGTTCTGAAGAGCTGATGTCTTTTCCATTCCAAGAGTGTTTGATAAACACATTTGTTGGCACCTGTCCTTGTTTCCCTCCTCTCCTCCCAGATTCACTGCAAGGACCCTTCACAAGAATCTCACCCCCTCAGTTCTGAGGGGTCCCTGTGCCAGATGAGAGCTTCCCCTTGGTGTTGTGTCATTTGTGAGCAAGGAGGGGCTGATCCTTTGAGCTCAGTGGCTGCTTCATCTCCTCAGCCCTCCCTGGGGTCCTGCCGGCGCTTTCAGTTCTGCCTCCCGTCTTTGATTTGGTGAGGTTCCCTGCTATTTACATTTCTTCACATATATCCTCTTCATGCCATCTGCTACCTTATGTTTTGCTCATCTCTGAAATGTAGTGACCATATTTCATGCAATGTTGTTCTACACGATTTTCTTAAAATTTAATTAAAAGGTTCTGAGAGAACAAAGCAAATTAGAATTCACCCGTTTTGTGCAGACTCTTAAAGTGAATGGGAAGCAACTGAATAAAGACCTTCAAATACCTTGAATTAATTTGTAGCCAAAATTCTGTGCAGTGTTTATCCAAAGGGTCTATTATTGAATTTATTAGAAGAGTTTTATTGCTGACAAAAGTTCAGGTTGTTATTAAAGAGCAGCATCTTCTCTAGAAAGTCTTTCTGTGGAATTCAGCAGTTCTCCTGAGTGGTATTTACCTTGGAGTGAGTGTGTGGCTGTGCCTTGTTAGATAAAAGCTGCAGCACAAAAACTGTTTTACTGAACTTAGCTCCTGACCTGCCTTCTGAGGCCACAGCTACAAAGGGATGATGCATCAATCTAGTTTGTTTGATCTAATTACAGCTGTTTAACCATCCTGAGCACAAGTGCACTCACCCCACTTTGTTATGCTGATTTCAGGTATTTTCACTGTTAATCGGGTGCACAGTGCTTGCTTCTTTCTTGTATTAATTTACCTCTCAAGGTGCTCTGGGCAGTTATCCCACTGAGAGCTCTTCTGCTGCTCAGCTCTGTGTTATTTTTCACAATGTGTTGGCAGGGAATTCTCAGGAATTTGGGGATTCTTTGGGTCAACCTGACAAATGATTGCTCCCTTTCTCCTGACATCGATTGGTTTTTCCCCTGTGCAACTTCTTTTCTGGAAGGCTGCAAGGTTCATGAAGAAAGTGGTAAATCCATTAAAACATTTCTTAACATGCAGAAGTCCATTGCCACCTGTGGAAGAGCAGATTTCTGATTATTTCTGACTGAAAACTCTGGGGTTTACATCAAGAATATTGTCATGGGATTTGCTTTTATCTGTGTGATCTTTTGTGCCTGGCTTAAATGACCTGGGGTTTTTGCCACGTGCAGCCTGTGGATCAAACAAGGGTTGTGGAGCTTCAAGGAATTCACATGGTGCATCTCCTCTTGTTTCCAGTGCCCATGAACTTTGGATTGCTGAGCTGTCCTCTAACAAAATGGACTAATGGTATTTTGTCCCCTCTCAATTCTACCATGAGCTCTCTCCTTTTTATTTTCTCTTTTTCTTTTTTCCAATTGATTAAGCAAATCCAACATCCCAGTTTGTTCTGGAGGGTAAGATTTCCTCAGCCTCTCAGCATCCTTGTTGCTCTCTTTGTGCCCTTTCCAGTTGCTTTTCATCTGCTTTTATTTTCTAACCTGGAACCTGAAAAAGGACAGAATATTCCAGCTGAGAATATTCCAGCCAAAATTTAATCTAGAAAGCTTTTGAAGAAAACACCAGCAGATGAATTCTGGGGTTCTCATTTGGTCCAAAACATTGATGATGTGAAGATACAATTCATGGATCAGTGTTCTCACCAGAGGACACTGAGAAAAACAAAAAGGGAAAGAAAAAAGGAGGAAACACCCAACTGAAGATGCTTTTTGGCTCTGTGCTTGTGTGTGTTATGTTTATAGAAAGGGGAAGAGCTGGTGGATCCAAGGAAGCTCAGAACAGTGGGATGGAAAATATTTCCAGTGGGCTGGCACCTAGGACAGAGGGGGATCCACATTTTGTGTGGAGAGGGGAAAAGATGTGAGATGAAAGAATGGGTGACACGTGTGGTTCCTTAGGGTGGAAACAGAAAGGCTTCAGGAAAAGCAGACCAGTGGTGTGAGCCTCTGGGGACTTCTGGGAGGTGCAGTGCTCTGGGATTTTGGGAATGGACAGGGCCAGGGGGACAGGGGGACAGGGACAGCACAGGACAGGACAGGCAGTGCAGCACCCCAGGCTCAGTCAGTGCTGTCTCCAGGCACTGTGTGCCCCAGGGAATGTGCTGAGCTGGTTGTGCTCCAGGCCCGCATTCCCTCCGTGCTGCTTCACGCTCCTGTGCCCCGGATGAATTTACCAGGGAGCTCAGCAGGGTGTGCAGTTTTCCTGCCTGTGCTTCTGACACTTTTGCCCACCCTAATCCAGTTCTTTGCACCATGATGCAAACTCTAATTATAAATCAAATCATCCAACCTGCCTTCTCAAACTCTTGTCTCGTTCAGAGGTTTCTTTTATCCTTGTTATTTGATGTTTGCTTCCATATTTTATTTATTTCATATAATTCAAGTGCTGCAGTAAATACAGAATTACTAATTGTAATGGATTTTTGTTACACCTATCACTACGGTGTCTGAATAGTTTTTAACCACCATAAATGCATCTTCACAATATTGCAGAGATTTTCTTCTCATTTCACTGATTAAAAGTGGGGGAAACGATGACAAAACTGTGAAAGCTCTCCACTGGGTCTGTGTTCCCCAGAGGAAAGAAAGATTCTTTAAAATCTAGTTTTTCTAATAACAAGACATCCAATTCTAGCAATCATTGTAATTGTAGTCAGGCCTTTAGATGTGTGTTGTTGCCAACATTGCCCTCAAGTTCAAATGCTGCCTTCAAGCCACAGTCTGTGTGCACAAACTCACCCCTCTAGGCTGTGTGTACAAACTCACCCCTCTAGACTCTGTGTACAAACTCAGCCTCTCACCCCTCTCTTTGTTGGGGTTGGCTGAAATGAAGCTTCACTCCTCTCCTGGACAGTTTCCTTGCTCTTGTAACCAGCTCAGGGAGGTTTTCCTGTGATTATTCCAGTTTTCATGTGTCATTCTTAAATAGAAACTCTACCAAACTTCTGTAAGAGAGCTGTTGCCATAACATCTGGATGTGCCTTACCTGGTCCTTAGATCCCATTTGTCATCTTCATTCTGTGACTAAATAACGCTTCAGAGCGTTCATCCCTCCCTGCTCACTGGTGAATTCCCAGTTTGCAGGAGTTTGGGCTGTCAGCCCCGTGTCAACAGCCTTGTGATTTGCATTAATCTCATTACTGCATTCCAGAGCCCATTCCTCAGCACTGCTCCAGAACCTCATCCAGTTCTTCCTGCAGGGATGGCACAGGGGAGGTGACACTGCAGGGATGGCACAGGGGAGGTGACAGCAGCGATGCCACAGCATCAGGACTGCTCAGGGAGGCTGCAGGGCCCTGGCTGAGCACCTGAAGCCAGGCTCAGGAGAAGCCCAGGGCAGTAACTGTTTGCTGAAGCTGGGAAAAGTCATCTTTTAAAATACTTTATTTCATACTGCTGCTAATTGCAGCGTTTGTGACAGCTGTAATGACTCTGACTCTTTCTGATCACGTTTCACTCAGGATCTAACTCTAAAGGCTGGGATGCAAGCAACAACCATTGCACGTTTGGATTTGGAGTGGTTTTTTTTGTTGTCTTGCCAGATATACTCAATATTTTTATAAATATTTGAAAATTATGTCTTTTTTACCGTTCTTCAGTAGGCCTGGAGCTCAGTTTTACCAAGGAAGCTTTGTTTGGTGCACATGTGAGTGCTATCCCAGCTCCAGCAGCAGTGCTGTTGCTGAGGTGTGATCCTGGGCCTCTCTCAAGGCACAGATAACTGAGAGATAAAAATGACCTCATTTCACAGTCCCACTGCTGAAAACTCCAAAAGTTCCGGCAAAGCTGCTCAGAATGTGCTTGAATTTTTGTTTCTGAGTAAATGTCACTGAGGTCCCCATTTGGGATGTTCACAAGGTGACTTTTAGGCTGTTTGAGCCCCAGGGGGGTGGAGGCCTGGAGCAGAAAATCAGCGCCAGCCCCACCCAGGGACCCTGAATGTGTGGGAAGTCCCAGCACTCCCGGGGGGCTGATTACAGAATTCAGATTGGAATTACACATTGATGTGAGACTGCTGAAAGGTAGATAAGGACAATTCCTGTTTGACCCTTTCTTGGCCGATGTTTGCAAGCTGCTCAACACCCTGTTTGTGTGGAATATTGAGATTGTTTTGGGTTATTCATTTTATCAACAGTTATTTGTGCCTGCCTTTGTACAGCTGGAATGAAGGGACATTACTAAGTGTTCTCCCCATAGCATGAATATTTAATGGTTTGTGTGCTCCTTCTCTGTGTCGTGTGTGTGCCTATATAACACTAACAAAATCTTTAAAGTCAGTTTTTGCAGGAGATTTTCAAAGCACATCATGAATCTGAGTCACAGTGCTGAGTAAACCACTATTGTAGAATTTCACCTAAAATCTGAATTTGCCCAACAGTGGCATTTTGCACATAAGCACAGATTCTGCTAACTTCTCCTTGAGATTTTATTCCAGTCTGATCCAATTTTCCAGTACGGACGAACTGGTGTTTCTTAGAAATAAAGGAGAGATGTTTAGCCTATTGGAAAGAGGATTTTCTTTGTTTCTCAGCTGTGCAGATACTCGTGTTGTGGAGCTCTGAGCTGCTCTGAGCGTGCTGGGCGGGTCCTGCAAAGTGCTGAGTGCATGGCTAACTTTAAGGGAGTAGATCCTTAAAATCACCGGGGCTGCTGATGTTTAAAATTACTCAGCCCTAAGTACTCCGATGGCCCCCGGCCAGTGCCTTTCACATCCCCTGTGCTGAGCCCTGAGCAGTGATCGGCTGGAGCTCCATTTCCTCCTCCCCTTTTCAATGCAAGGTTTAAAGCCCAAATTCTGACAGCTGTTTAATTAGAGACACTCATCTGAAGCGTGAGCAGTGTGATTGCAGCGGTGCTGTGCCTCTTTCCTCCTCCCTGCCTCTCCTGGCATCGCAGCTCGCTCCTCTCAGCGTTAGTGCAGGGCTTGCAGTTTTCACTGCTGCTCCGTTCCTGCTTTATCCTCTTCCATCTTTTCCATCTGCTTTATTCTGTTTGGAAAATGGCAATGTAGAATGTGTTTGGTGTAACCTTAATCCTGACCAGCATCTGGGCTCCGTTTGAAAAAAAAAAAAAAAAAAAGCATCTAGCGAGGAAGGTTTCTGTGTATGTTTCCCCACTTTGCTAAAACAAAGTTGGGGGGCAGGAAGGGGCAGAACCCAAAATACCCATTGCAAAATTATATTTATTGTCATTGACTTGTTAATAAATATGCGGGTTTTAATGTGTTTTCCTGCCTGCACGGACGGGGGTTTGTGCTCTCATCCTGTCCCGGTGGGGGTCGGGTCAGAGGTAAACCGGATTTGGATCATTTTGGGGAAGGAGAGAAAGGGGGGAGGGAGGTGGTTATTTAAATCTGCTTTTAACAGCCTCCCTGCTAATTACTCCCGATATGTAAAACTTAACGCCACCGTAAAACACGGGATGCACTGAAATTCCTGCCTGATGCTTCCTGACGGCTCCCTGTTAAACTTTCCCAGGCCCGCAGAGGTCCCGGTGCGGGGCGGCTCCCTGGGGCAGGAGGGGACCGGGCAGGAGGGGACAGGGCATGAGGGGACAGGGCAGGATGGGGACAGCATGGGGACAGGGCAGGATGGGGACAGGGCAGGAGGGGACAGCATGGGGACAGG
>PYHW01009782.1:528831-544936 GCA_013186435.1 Turdus rufiventris | reverse complement strand
GCTTTCCCTTCCTCCTCCTCGCCGGCCTTTGTGCGGGGCTCCCGGGCCGCCGCCGCCGGGCTCCCCGCCGCCCCGGGGGGCTGTGCCGGGGCTCCGCGGGCCGGGCCGGGCGCTGAGGGCCCGGCGGGGCCGGGCGCGGGGGGCCGGGGCCGCCAAGGGCGCGCCCGGGATAACGCGTGGCCCCGGTGGCTCCGGAGGCTTCCCGCGGCCCCGCGATGGCCGGAGCCGGCCCGGGGGGGTCCCGCGGGCCTTGGCGGGGTCCGGCGGGCCGGGCAGGGCCCTGAGGGGCCGGAGGGGCCGGGCAGGGCCGTGAGGGGCCGGAGGGGCCGCGGGCCGGGGCGGGAGCGCTGGCGGGGAGCTGGGCGATGGGAGCAGCGAGTGCGGATCGCTTGGGTTTGGGATTTGAATTATGGAGGTAAAATCCTTCTGTCAAAGCCAGGAGACAGTTGGTCTTAGGTTGACATCCCATCTGTGATCTGATTGGCTCCCCATCCCCTGCTCTTGGCCATTTATAATTGCCTCTGATGTAATGGTACAACCATCCTGATGAGCTCATAAACTTCCACACTCGCCTCCTCCGCCGGCCCCGGGACGGGGCAGCCCCGCGCCCCTCTCCGCATCCCCCGGGCTGACCTTGAGCCCCGCATCCCCTGCCCCGCACGGAGCGGAGGCCAGCCCACGTTGTTTGTACCTTGGGTTTATTTTCCTTGTGATGTTGGGTTCAGCCTGGAATAGAGTCTGTGTTGTCGGAACGGTGGCAGGGCTGCTCCGCACAATGGGCTTGCTGTTTATTTTGGTTATGTGACTTTCCCCTTGGTATAAATGATTTCTTTGATGGATCTGAGGATGCGTTTGTTCCTGACTGGTTTTGGCCCTTTTCAAAACTGGGGCTGTTTGGGTTCTTTATTAGATGGGAGCGTATGGGGGGTTCTGGGGTGTGTTGCAGCCTAAAGAAGGAAAAAAATCCCCAAACAACTGAACAATCAGAACCAAACTTGTGGCTAAAATGCTAAAATTGGTCAGTTACCAAGAATTATCAATTTACATTCATCAAAACTGTGATACAGGGCAGGAGTCCCTAGCTCCGTGTTTTAGGGTACATTTTGACTTATTTTGAGTGAGAACTGATGTCTCTTCTTGCCCCCGTAAACACAGGCACTTCCTAGAGACTTCAGGTGCTGGTTGTGGTCAGGCTCAGCAGTGTCACAACTCTTCTGAGGAGTGGGACCAGGAAAAGCAAGCCTGAGGATTATCTTTATTGCATGTGTAGAATTCCGCCTTTGCTGGAGTACGAATGGCCAGGAAATGTGCAGAGGAGAAGGCAGTGCAGCATCAGACATTTTAGATGCTGGGAAAAGAGGTGCTGGTATCTTCATCTGAGAGCCTTGGCTGAAGCCAGGCTCCTTTCTGTGCTCACACTTGCATCTCCAAGGCCTGTGCAGGACTGAACTTCCCTTTTCATTCCGTGTGCTCTGCTCCAGCTCCAGGCTGGGGTCAGAGACATTTGATACCACACAGGGTGACCTGCAGCCTCCAGAGCTTCCCTTCTGGCTCAGGACTTCTGCACTGAAAACTGCTCAGTTGTTTGTTCCTTGATTACCAGAGGCACCCTCTGCTGCAGCCTGGACTGATGGGGTTGGCTTTTCTTTCAGGTTGGAGTTGTGCTGTCCCAGAGAGCAGATCTGCTCTGCTGGGGCTGCCAAACCTCCCGTGGGGAGTGCTGGAGCATCCTCAGGGCAGGTTTCAGCTTCTCGGGAGTGTGGTCGTGGTTCCATGGGTACAAGTACCGAGTGCGTACTTGGTAAATCCTAAAAAATCTCAATTTAGGTAAAATGTGTACTAAAATATGGAGTCATGTTGAACTTCTCAGCTGTTTCCCTTCAGTTCACTTGTGTCAGTGTGCTGGTACAAATTTGCAAAAGGAACTTATTTCACTTAATTCCATGAGCTGCTGACACAGTGAATCGAGAATACCTGAGTAGGTAGCCCCGTAAACTGGAATTATTAATGAATAGTTGTTCTGAGAATTAGTTGGACTTGAGGAAGGACAAAGAGAGAATGTAAAAGGTAAACCAGCAACTCCCTCATCTCAAAAACCAAATGACTTTCCCCCCCTAGTCCTTTTTGTGCCAAGGATTATTGGATTTAAACTGACAATTCCTTTTTTTCTGCTGGAAAAAGAAAAGAGCGGTATCTAATGAAGAAAGCTTCCACGTGTCATCCATGCTGCCCACAAGGAAAGGTTGATTAATAATAATACTCCAGCCCTGAATTACAGTGCTGTGTACTCCTAAATTCCCTGGATTAGGAGAATTTAAAGCTTTGTGTCTGTCTTTGTCTTGCGCAGCGATGAGCAGGGCTCACCTGCAGGAACCTGCCGGGAGCATCTCCTGGGACAGGGGGTGGGAAATGCTCACCTGGGGGCCACAGAGCCGAGTTTGGGGTGAGAAGCAGGGTGGTGGTGCCTCCAGTCCCTCTCTGGGCACTCTTCAGGAATCCTCAGTGCTGCGGTTTCATCACTCTGCTCATCCAGAAAGGCTCGGTAATTTCTGGTGTGAAAGTTGTTTGGGTGGAACGTCCCTGCAGTGAGAGGAGTAACTCGCACCAGAGTTACACAGGGGTGGCTCCTGTGTGTAACCTTGATGGAGACTTCACCCACAGCAGAGGATGCTCCTGGTTTTGGGGCTGGGTGTTTTTTCCAGCTGATCTTTCCAGCTTGGGAGGCCAGAGCAGGACCTGGAGGTCAGGATGGCTGATCTGGGGTGTGTGGGATGAGAAATCCCTGGTTTGCTGTGGGAATGACTTGGAAGAGGCTGGGCCTTGGCTCCTGGTTTTCAGTTTTTCCAGCTCTCCCATGGATTTCTTTCCACCTGCTTCCTGTCAGAGCATGTAGCAGCTCTTAGAAATACATCAGTTTTCCAGGGTGTTGGGATTTAAAGGAAACTGCTGGAGAGAAAGGACTTCCCTGCCTTTAATAGATGGGCATTTCTCAGGCTTTGGCTACAACCAAGTGTCTCCTGTAATGGGAGAACTCTTTGGATCACATTAAACATTGACATCTTGGATAACCTCCCCAGAGGTGCCCCTGCATCTCAAGGCCTGTGCTCTAAGTTCAGTGAAAGCAGTTTAAAAATCTTATGTTAATTAAAAAAAAGCTTTTGGGCCTGTTGCCATACAATAGCTATTTTTTGTTGACTTTGATTCCGACTTTAGTAGCAAGTGAGGCATGAAAAACGTTGTTGGAAATATGGTTTTTAAACTGAATTGGCACCAAAAGACACTGTGCTGCCAGTGAGCTGTGATGTCTTGGAATGGGAAATTGGGACCTGGCTCCTCTTGGCTCGTGGTTTTTCCTTGCTTTGCATTGTAATGTCAGGAGCCCTCGAGTTGTGTGTTGTGCACTGGAGCTTTCCAACAGAGAGGAGAGTGCTGCATCTCCTTTTCTCTGAATGAGTGATTTCAGGGCTTGGCTTTTTCAGAAAAAGCAGGAGAATTGTGCTGCTTTGATTTTGTTGGTAAAATCTTGTTAATCCCGGTGTGGACACCGGAGCTTTTGCTGCTTTATCTTTTTTAAACAGCCTGAAGTCAACCAGGAGTTGTGTGATTCTCTTAAAATCTCTCATTTTCTGCAGCAGCACCTCCCTGATGCCCGGCCTGGAGGTGTCCAGTGGTTCCAGGCAGGATGTGTGTGGGATACAGGACAGCAAAACTCAGTCCTCACTCTCAGCTGGAGCTTTTATTTTTCCCTGCCCTTATCACCACCAGTTTACTGGGACACCCAGCACAAAGCACTTGAGTGTTGTGGTGCAGTGGGGTTAGCAAGGCTTGCCTACTGCTTTTATGGAGTTTAATTGAGTTGCCCTGTGAATCTTTATTTATTATCTGGGCTAGGAGAGGGTTTCTCCCTATGGTGTCTCTTGTAATGGTGGTGTTGGTTGCAAGACAGAAATTTGGTTTTATGTTTGACTTTTCAGGCCTTTTTTTGGGGGGCTAGAATATTTAGTGGTTTCCTGAAACTGCCCACTTTTATTCCTTTTACCTGCTACAACTTGTGTTTCCTGTTTCTGAAAACAGGAAAACTTCCTGTTTTCCCTCAAAAAGCAGGCAGAACTTTTTCCCTGCTCTTATATAATATTAGAAGCCAGGCTGGGGGGAGGCAGGACAATCAAATGTTGTGTTACAAAGCTGTGTCTGACTTCTCACAAGCTTGGTGTGTTCATAATGCTTTGGGATTTTTCTGTTGTCTCATTTGAGAACTCTGGTCAGTGGTTCCTGTGGCACAGACGTATCACACGTTCCATGAGGGCTGTGCTAAAAATCCCAGCAGCTTTCCTTCAGAGAGAAAATAATGTCTAAAATTAGGCTTAATAGTGCAGCTGTTGGTTTTATCTGTTACCTCATACACGACTTTTCCACCACTTCTCTGCCTTACTCTTTTCAAAGGGACAGCACCAATTGGAAATCCAGCTTCTACCCTCTGCATCTGAGCTCTGGGTAATTAAAATATTAGAGGAGCAAATGCCCTTTCCAGTTCTTACTCAGTGTATTTAAAATTCTCTGGCTCGTGAGTCTGATTTCTGCTTTGAATTGCAGCTCCTGAGTGATGGATTGCTCTGGGGAGCTCATCAGCAATGCCATTGCCCAATTCCTGCCAGGAATGCTGGAAACTCTCAAGGAGCAGCAGCAGCAAAACAGAAACCAAAGGCAGCAAACGTGGTTGGGGGGATGGAAAAGATAAGCTTGTCAATATTTAGCCACTTGCTTTTCCCTCTGGAATGGTCCTTAAACCATCAGCGAGGGTGGGAAACAACATTTCCCCTTTTGTTCTGCTGGGAGAGAAAGGAAGGATAACTTCCTGCTGGGAAAAAAGTGTTTTTAAGAAGTCCTACAAAAGTTTTTTTCTGTTGTGTGCTGGCTGGAAAAAGTTCAGTCTTTAATTTATGCACGGGAAAACTGGTGTCTGTTAGTCAGAGCCATAAATCTGCAGCTGGAAGTGAATGACAAGGGGAAGAAGAAAGGTTCTTGGCACTCTGGAACAGAACTGCTTGTGCTGTGTGGGGTGGCACCAGAGCAGCTGCTGCCTTTTTGTGTCCCTGGGAAAGCAGGGGAGTTCCTCACTGGACACAACCCTGGGCTGTCCTTTTGGGGGGCTCAGGAGGACCCTGCTGAGCCCATCAGCACACCCAGGAAAATCCCAGTCCCAAATCTCCCATCTTCTCTGCTGCTGTGGGTTCTTTAGGGCTGGACTTGTGCAGGATGGTGTTGTGCTGGGTTTCAGCAGCAGGGGTGGAAGGTGGGCTCTGAATTCCCACTGTGGCTTTGGGAGGGGTGGGGAGGGGAAGATGAACCCTCTGGCTCTCACCCTGTGCTGAGTGTGACCCCAAATTCCCTCCCTGGCCTTAGCTGAGTGCACTGAGACCCTTTCAGTGGAGCTGCTTCTCCCTGGACTCAGCTCCTGCCCGAATTTTACAGTTCCATGTCCCAATCTGCCATGGATTAATCAGGTATTAACAGTGAGGGAGGGGTTCCCTCTCCTGACTCTTCCCTGAGCTCCCAGCAGCTCAGTCCTGCAGTTTGGGCATTTCTGGGGGCTCTGGCACTACACCAAGAGTGCCACAGTGCCTTTCTGGAGGGGTTCTAAGCGACAGCTCAGTGAGTATTTACACAACGTGGGCACCAGTTCTCTGTACTGAAACCTCAAGGATACTGCATAATGACAGGTAAACTTAATAAAAGCTGCTTCAGAATTTCTCAGCAAATATTTCTTTTTGCTCTAGGTGTTAAGAGTAAAATGTAGCTGGAGTCTAATTTCTAATCATGTTCTTTTTATTTTTTCCTAGGAGAAAAAAGGGACAAAAGTGTGTAGGATCAAATAAGGGGATCAGTTAATTCTGTTAATAGGGTAAATAAATACCTTTATGAGAGAGTGGAGATAGTGTGTATGTCTTAATTCCTGTGAAATTCCTGTGAAAAATCAGTTTGTGTAAATAACTCCAAAAAACCTGCTGCTCCATTACAGTTATTGGCATTTCATGTGATAACCAGCATGTCATTATTTCCTTAAGCCAGCTCTGGTAATTGAAACTCTTTCAAGGACAAATTCAATTGCTATTAACTTTTTTTTTTAACTTGAGTAACTTTCTCTCCTGGATAATTAACATTAAGCCTGAACTGGTTAGATGTGGGCAGCAGTTTTTGGTGGAGCAGAGCCTGCTCCTTGGCCTAGTTTTGGGGGTGCTTGGCCATGCGGGGAGCCGGGGGGACCAGAGGTGACTTTGTTGGGGACATCTGGGATGAGGCCAAAGGTGGCCCCGATTTTCTGCCACTTCTGACTTTCCACCCTTAGAGGTTTTGTGACTTTTCTCAAAGAGAAATTCTTGAAGCTGGGAGGGCTCTGGAGTTTCCCTCCCTGGGGAGGATGAATGGCTCAGAGGAGAATTTTCTCCCCTCCACTCACTTGTGAAATTTCATTCAGGTTTGACTAAGAGAAACTCTGAAAATCACCATTTCCCTTGTGATGTCAGCAGGTCCTGCCTGTGAGCAGCAGTTTGAGAAGCTGGGCCCAGCCCCGCTCCAGCTGCAGCTCCAGCTGTGCTGGGCTCTGGGAATGGCTCTGCTGGGCACAGGGCAGGCGGGGAGTGCTCTGGAAATGGCTGGTTGGGGTTCCAGGGCTGAGCTTGCTCAGTTTGGTGAGCAGGGTGTGCAGTGTGGGCTGTGCCTTGCCTGGGCTGTGTGTGCTCAGTGATTCTTGAGCAGAGGTCTGGAGGTGACCTGGGCAGGTCACCAAGCCCCGCTGTCCTGCTCCAGGGCAGGATCAGCCACACTGAGCTCAGCAGAGCTGCCTCTGTGTCTCAGTGCTTTGTTGGAAAAGATTCCAGCTCCATCTCATTAATTGTCTCTGTCCTGCTCTCTCCAGGTGTGGGGAACAGAGGCAGAAGTGCACAGTAACTGCTCTCAAACGTGTGGCTTTGTGCCTGCCCCTGTTTCTTTGTGAGAAACTCCAGAATGTCCCCTTGGTGGCTGTGGGAGTTGTGCTGGGGGCTGGACTGTCCTGCTTTGCCACCTGAACCCTGCCAGGCTCCCTCTGGGATCCTTCCTGGAGGCTTGGCTGGAGTTTTGTACTTCAGAACAGTCCCAGGGTGGATTTAAAGTTCAAATGGTTGTAGGACTATGCACCCTGTGCGAGTTTAGGAGGAGAGTCTGCTATTCATTAACTCTGAGTCAATAATTAACCCAGTGCCAGGCTAGAGGTGGTCTCCCCTCAGCCCTGCTCCCTGTGAAAGGCTTTCACAAAAGTTCTTACCTCAGTGCAGGAGATGTGGAGATACGGTGGAAATGTTGGAATTAGTAAAAACTTGATTTTTCTCTTTATCTTTGACTTTGGGGTTTGCATGGCTAATCAAGGCAAAGACTTCCCATTCAAGGCCAGTTTCCTGAGCGGGTTCACGTGCTCAGAACTTGTCTTTCTGTGCTGTGGCTGCACGTGTTGGCTCTGCTCTGCATGGGTGGGGGTTATTATTTTATTGTAAAATAACCCAAACTCCTTTTCTCATGCTCTGTGGGGCACTTGTGGTGCTTGCAGTGCTTTGGATCCCCCGGGAAGGACTTGGGGCAGCTGCTGCACATGGCCAAGTTGAACAGTAATTTTATTTAAAAAAAAAATTAAATGTGGATAATTGGACAGTGTTTTGATAGGAGGCATTTAAGTATCAAAATATCTCAGAGTCCTTCAGGTCCTTGTGGCAGAGCAGGAGTTTTGTGTGTTCTGGAAGCGTTTTCCTGGCTCTGCACCCTGCAGGTGGCAGAGAGGTGCTCTGAGCACAGCTCAGAACCCAGGTGAACGCCCTCTCTGCTGGAGCAGAATTTCTCTCTGGCCATGGGGTTACACCTGGAGCAGTTTTCACAGCTTGGAAGGGACCTCTGGAGGTGTCCCAGTGCCACCCCCTGCCCAGGCAGGGTCACCTGGGGCAGCTCCAGGTGGCTTTGGGATGTCCCACAGAGGGAGACTCCAGCTGTTCTAGGGCTCTGCCCCCCTCATGGAAAGAAGTTCTGCCTCATGTTGGGCTGGAACTTGAGGTTTATTTTATGGCCATGGCTCTTTGTCCTCTCATTGTCACCACTGAACAGAGTCTGGCACCATCCTCTTAACAATTTTCTCTGGTTTAAGGAAAAAGTTTCTTGATGGAAATGTATTTTCCAGCAGCTTGTGGGGAGAATGTGGCTCCCCTGGAACAGGGGAAGGGACTTGGAGGAGGGAGTGAGAGCTGGCACAAAAATCACTCAGGTCATGCACTGGAGGAGAAGCAAAAATCCTGACTGGCTGCAGGGAACACTGCCAGACCAGTCCCATCCCAAATTACCCTGTCTGCCTGTGCCTGAAGGATGTTTGTGAGCCCCTTCCCTGTCCTTCCTGCTCGGTTCACAGGCCATGGTGCTGTTGCAAAAGCTGCTTTCCACGTTAATTGTGATTGATTACCTTGAATCTGGGACAAGATTTCCTTTGAAAAGCTATATGCTGATTTGGTGTCAGGAATTAAAATCAGATGAAGTGATTAGTGTTGTATGAAACATCCCAGAGCAGTGGAGAGCTCCTTGGTTTTCAGCTGTGTTCTGGCCCTTAACCCTTCCCTGTCCTGCCCTAGGAGTGGGATATTAAATGTGAGTTACTCCCAGGTGAATAACTCGGCCAGTTGGGAGCCTGGAGCAGTGTTCAAAGCCAGCAGAGCCAGGTGTGAGGTGCTGCTGAGCCTCAGAGCCTGGATTTCCTGATTCCCTGCCTTTGGTGATCACTGTGAGCGGGCTGGAAGTGCCCTGTGCAGGAGGGGCAGGAATGAGGGAGAGCTCCGTGCCTGATCCCTCTGGAAATGGCAATAAACTGCTCCGAGGTGTCCCTGCTGTCAAGGCACACTCATGCCTCATCTCCCTTTCCTCAGAGGAGTTGCCTCCTTGCAGTTTCTTGTTATACCTGTTCCTATTGCAGTGCGGGCTGCAGCGTTGGCTGTTCCTCCTGCCCCCATGGCATTGGCACACTTGGGAATTCTGGAGTTCTCTCCCCAGCACCTCCCCACCTTGTTCATTCTGCCTGCAAAGAAATCTGGATTTTTCTGGGTGGAGATGAAGTAAAATCTCAAGGACAGAACCGAGCGTGGGGCAACAGAATCAGGCTTCAAAAATTACTGTGAGCAAGGTGTGGTGGGCTTTTTGAAAATAAAAAATTATGAGTGTTTTTAAGTAAAAAGGACCCTGTGTCACTCAGTGAACCTGAATCCCAGCAGCCTTGGCTTGCTGGAGGCTCCAGGAGTGTCTTCCCTGCTGTCTGGAGCTGCCTTGGCTGCAGCTCCAAGTTTCTTGCCCACGTAGACTCTGTATCTCCCCCAGCCTCCTCTCCCCCAGGCAGCCCTGCTTCGCTGGATGCAAATAGCTCCTTTGGGTGTAAATACTGCAGATTGGTTGTGGCTTTGCTGTAAAGTTACCGAGCCCATCCTCAGTAAATGCAGATGGTAACTTGTCATTACTGCAATTTTAAATATTTTTGGTTCCGTGGAAATGAAGTGGAGGCTTGAAGGTTGAATTCTAAGGCTAAAATAAGAGAAGGCTCAATAAAATCCACAAAAATAGCGCCCAAATTTGTCAGCTACTGTAATGACAAGGGAAATAAAGTAACTTTTTCTGTTTCCTATTAGCAAAACAAAGCGCTGTTACCTTGTTCTGTGTTGGATACAGGACACAGAGGGGTCAGGGGGTTTGGGTTTACTGAGCTCTTTACCAGTGAGGTGACACAGGGCTGGTGCCAGGCAGGGTGTGAGGTGACAGCTCCTGTACCCAGGCGTGTTTTGGGGGGCTCTGGGGTCATCAGGGATGCTCATCCCGACCTCCTGGCTGGGCTGGGGCTGTGCCTGGGACTGCTGGCACCTGTCCCCCCATACCAGGGATGTCCCTGTGCTGTGCCTGGGGCTGCTGGCCCCTGTCACCCCATCCCAGGGATGTCACTCTGGGCTGTTCTTGGGACTGTTAGAGCTGCTGGCCCCTCTCCCCCCATGCCAGGGATGTCCCTGTGCTGTGCCTGGGGCTGCTGGCCCCTGTCACCCCATGCCAGGGATGTCACTCTGGGCTGTGGGTGTCCAGCCAAGGGCTGGAGTGTGATGGGGCACAGGGGCTGTGCTGGGATTGCCTGGCTTCCACAGAGTCATCCCTAGACTTGTTGGATGGCTTTGGCCTTCCACAGGGCACACTTCTGGATGAGTTCAGTCCCTCTGCAGGAGCAGGGCAGAGGCTGAGCCGTGGCTTGGGGCAGCTGCAGGTCCCGACACGCAGCTCCTGTGGAAGCTGGGGTGAGCTGCAACTCTCCAGGGATCAGCGTGGCTGTGTCCTCCTCTCCTGGCAGGAGAGCTGGGGCTGGGCAGAGCCCTGAGCTGATCCCCAGGGCTCCCAGGAATGCCCATCCCTGCGTGGGAAGGGGCATGGGAGTCTGCCTGTCCAGTTGAGTCTGTTCAGCCTCTGTTTATTCTGGTGTGAAATGAGGTGGATTTGCAAAGTGATGAGATATTCAAATACAGATGGAGCTTTCAGACATACAAGTGGGTAGAAACCTGTGCTGCTGCATTTTACAGATGAAGATTTATCAGGAAAGTGTTCTTAGAAAGGAACCCAGGAAACTGTGCTGGAGGTGTCTTATCAACTCCAGAGCGTGCACCAGCACCCTCAGATTTCTGTGCAGAAAAGGGTTTTAATGAATTGATAAAACTACCTTTACTCTAGGAAGTGAACTCCAGTGAGTCCTTGCTTGCCTTTGCCCTCAGACCTCCAGTTTTGAAAAGCATCCCTCGTGTTCAGTAGCAAAAGACATCTGTCCATGAGCTTGTCAGCAGGGCTTGTTTTCAAGGAAACAGGGGTTACAGGGAATTAGCTGCACGACTGAAGTCTGCCACAGGTTGCAGTGTCTGAATGTATTTACAGGGCATCTGGAGCCCTTTCAGGTTTTCAGCGCAGTTTGGAGCAAATATTTTGGGACTCGCTGGTGATGGGGAACAGCTGCTCTGTGCTCCTTGGAGTGAGATCACTTCAGCAGTGGTGACACTGAGTGTAACTCTGCTCTCCCACCCTAGCCCTTCCTCCCCCTGTGTTTTTTATGGCTTGCTGTTGGCCTGCTCCCATTCCTGTGGTACAGCACGAGCTGGAAGTGCAGTAATGAGACATTTGAGTGTCTTTTTGTTGACTTGCCTCCAGTTCATTAGAGCAGAAGTAGGAGGTTGGCTGAACTGAAAGCCTGGTTTAATATTCAGGAAGGAAGTTTCTTTCCATCTTAAAAGGAACAGCACCTCATTACAAGGATCACATGTTCCTTGGGATCATCTCCCATGGAGCTCAGGCGCAGTTTTCTTTACATCTTGGTGTTGCTTGGATTTCTGGGTGGAGTCAGCAGTGGCACTTGGGGAATCCTGGGGAGAGTTGGTTGAATAATGTGCTTGTGAAGTGAATTGAAGCTGGACAGCAAGGGATAGATAGCTCATTACCTAGTTCTTTGGATAGAAGGAAGTTGTATTTTAAATGTAAGTTCAAATTGTTGGAGAAATTGTATAGGAATTGTATAGGGATCACAGAGTCTGGATAACAAACTGATCATCTGACCCCGGCTCTGGTCATCAGCTTTTGTACAGTAATCATAATTTGTTAATTTTGACTGCATTTAAATCAGTGAATGGTGTTTGCAGTGTCCTGCCATGGTGTGAGGGGGACAGGCAGTGAGTGCTCTGCTCGTTGCTGATTTTCAGGCAATGGGGGAAGCCTTGTGCTGCTCCCTCAGGGATGTGCTCTGTGCAGGCAGGAGAGGGCTCCATGAGGAACCATCCTGGTGCTTGTTGCAGTTCTCATTAAAATAAAATAAACAATAACACAACTCTGCTGGTGCCTGGGCATGAACCCTGTGCTGCTGCTGGGTTATTTCCAGCGAGGCTTTGAGGGGTGACTCTCTTTTCACTTCCCCACCACATCACCTTCTGCTGATTGACTTCTTTCAGGAACGAGTTGTTCCATAATGATACATCCTGTAATCAAAACTCTGGTCAGTTTTAATCAATTAGCAGAATATTAGTAAGAGCTGTGCTTTGGAAAGTCCTCTGAGATGTGTGGACTGGGTTCTTGCTGAGAAACGTTAATGGGTAATTACTGGATTGTGTTTAGCAGGGAGATGCAGGTCACAGGATGGCTGCTGGGAGAAAATCACTCCTCTCCTTGCACTGGGAAACTCAGGGTCTGGATTTAAAGATCTCCCCAAAGAAGGTGCTGTAATAAACCATCAAGGAGGGGATAAACATTGAGCAGGGCCGATTTTGGGTTTGCAGGAGCTCCAGATAGAAGCAGGTGGCTGAAATAACGCAGAAAGGGTCCTGTTCTCCTCTTGTTCTCCTCTGTGTTGGTGTCTCGAGCTTGTTCTGAGGTCGGGCTGTTAGCAGAGGTTTAGAGGAATAGAAAGTGTCTTGGGTCAAACTCTGACCTACTGGGAAAAGTCAGAAGAAAAACCAGGCTCTTTCTGGTTACAGAACTGAAACTGTGGAGCAGAGGTCATTTGTTTTGACAGCCAAACTTCAATCTGCATTGGCCATTGACAGTGGGATGAGCATACATCACCTCCTGCTTGTGTGTCCAAATCCAAGTTAAATTCTGGGATTTGTGGGGGCGAGGGAGGAGTTTGATTTTTCTGTAGCTTGTGTAAAAACGGATTTGTCCTGCATGTTTCCAGGGGATAAGCATTTGTAACTCTGAACTGTATTCCAAAAGTCAGGTTTTGGCACTCCGGGCTTGTGGGTGTGAGCATCCTGCGTGCTCCCTGAGTGGAGTGGGGTTCCCAAAGTGGGGGGAGGCCAGGAGGGTCCCTGGTGGGAGCTGAGCAGGGCCAGCACTGCCCTGTGTGTGCTGAGGGACTGAAGGAAGTTGGTGGATTTCTCAAGTTTAAAAAGGGAGGGGAAAAGCAAAAAAGGAACTGTGCATATGTGACGATATTCTCAGTAACAGGCTCGTTGTTTACACCAGTGAGGTGCTGGATACCACCATTACCGTGAGTTTTCTAGGTGTTTTCTTTTGGGGGCATCTTCAGGACCTGCTGGAGGATCTTTATTTGACCTCCAGCTTCCCCTGAGCCTCCTCTGTCCCTGTCTCAAAGCAGACCACCATGGGGAGGGGGCATGGCAGCGTGACCCGGGCTATAACAGGCAGCGAGTTCAGGCTGGGCTGGTGACCTGAGCACCTGAAATAGAGCAGATGAAAGAGTTCCAGTGCAAGGTGAGCCGGTGTGCTCCTGGATGAGCAGGGCTTTGGTTTGTGTCAGTGGGTTTGGAAGGCACACATAGCTGTGGGAGTGTGTGATGTGCAAACACGAGTGACCAGCTCAGGCTGGGCTCTGCTGGAGCCTCCCTGGGTGCTGCTGGGTCCCCATGAGTTCTGTGCTGGTGATGCTGTGGCTGTGCTGTCACTCACCGCAGCCTGGTTTGGTGGATCCCGGGGCTCTGTGCCAGCTTTGGGCAGTGCCTGGCTGTGTTTGGCACTGCTCATGAGCCCTGAGCTTGGTGAGGGATCCCCTCACCCCAGATGGGGTTTGCCCTGCTCAGGGCTCTGGTGCCGCGGTGCTGCAGCATCTCTGAGTGTCCTTGGAGACAGGGCAGGAATTTGGGGGTTTAAGGGTGGGAATCCTTCATCCCTCATCCACAACACCCGCTGGCTTCATCCTGCCAGGGTGAGCAGTTTGTCCCCAAGCCCTGTGCTGTGTCCCCATCAGTGCTGCTGCCCAGCTCAGCCACTTTGGCCACTGCCAGCACTGGGGTGGCCAGGGAGCGGCTGAGGTGGCCAGGCAGTGGCCAAAGTGGCCAGGCACCAGCTTGGGGTGGCCAGGGAGCGGCTTGGGGTGGCCAGGGAGCATCTGGGGTGGCCAGCAAGCATCTGTGAGCTCCCCCTGGGCTCTCTCAGCTCCCCTTTGCCCCAGCAGCCAGACCCTGCTGGTGCTGCCCGGCTCCTCCATCTGCTCCAGCCCTTGCCGGGATTCCCGGCTGGGCTCCAGGGCTCTCCTGGCCGGGGATTCCGAGGAGCAGAACCTTGCTGGCAGCAGCAGCAGCAGCGTGCCTTTGCTTTTATGCAGATGAGCCATGTGCTTCTCACTCGAAGGCGTTGCACAGGAAAAGCCGTTTCCTGTGTTTGGTTCGGGGTGGGCGGCTCCGCTCGGGGCTGAGCCGGGCTTTGGGAGCGGGATTAGGCAGAGCAGCCCCCCCGAGCCGAGCCCAGCCGTCCCTTCCACCTCCAGCTACGTCAGCACAACACAGCACACGCGCTCGTACTGCTGGTGTCATTCATTCAGTGCCAAGATTGCTTTAAAAAATTCCCTTGGCCCCAGTTCAAACAGGAGTACAGCTGGGATGTGTTAGATTTTAGGCAGTCTGCCCTCAATTTGAGATGAGTTATAAATAGCAGTGCCGACTTCCTTAACTACCACTCTCCGAGGTAAAATGCAGGTTAATGACTGTGGGAATCAATTAGGGCTTCTCTCGGTTAAACAGCCAGCAATGCTTTTTATTATTTTTTTATCACAAAAAACGGACAACAAAGCTGGTCAGGGAAAGATTTCAAAGCCAAGGTGAGAGCTTAGGGGTTTTCTCGTATTTTTTCAGCCCTCCTGTTTTTTTGGGGAGGGTCAGAGGGGCAGCTGAAGAAAACAGTTGTGGCCAACACCCACGTTTGCCAATAATTGAATGATGCCGATTTGGAACGGGAGAGTTCAGTAAATGACTCTCCTTCCTTTTCTTCCTCTGGCCCAATAAAATACAAATTTGTCCTAAGGTAATGGGGAAAGTCAGAATTCCATTTTTCTGTACAGCTGCGGAGGGTTTGGCTCCTGCTTCCAAAGTGGGATTTACTCTTCCCTTTACTCATTTTCCTGACAGGACCAATAGCAAGTCCTCTCCAATTTAACCAAGCTGTTCATTCAAGAGGTCAAATTTCTCTTCCACCGGGCAGAATCTGCAAAGAATTGTTGATGGAATCCTCTTGTCTGCTTAGAGGTTTTTTTGTTTGTCGCGGAAAGCCCCGGTGTTGTTGGGAAGAAGAGCTGGTTTCACTGCACTGCCTCATTACAGGGGCCTGACACCCTTCACATCACACACAGTGATTTGAAGAGCTTTTGAACTCGGCAATTTGAGCTCACTCTGGGCTTGCTGGTACGAACTCTCAGTCTAGAAATATCTGAAGTTACCCCAGAAGCTCCGCAGTTTCTCTGGAGCGCGGGTTTATGGTCACTCTCTTCACACAGCAAACCACACCGGTTTGTTTTTGGGAGTTTGGCGCTGGCAGGACAGTGTTTGTGGAGTTTGGGTCCTTGTGGTGTTACACAACAGCAGAGATAGTAGGGCTGAGGGAGAATAAAGCAATTTCTGTGAATGCAGGGAGCTGTAAGCAGGGGGTCTGGACTTCAGTGATCAAGGAGCAACACTTTCTCTCAATTATGTCTCTCTGTGGCAGGGCCTTTGCTTTTGAAGTGCAATCACAGTAATCTATTCCTGTGGTTTCCTATTGAAAGGATTTCCCATGTATCTGCCCAGAGGAGAATTTCCAGCCCTTTGCAGTCAGGGTTTGGTATTTCTGTGTTTATCCTGACGTGTTCTTGCTCCTTCCTCGTGTGCCAGGGCTGTGCATCCTCTGCTCCTCCTGCATCCTCACATCAGCCCTGAATCCATCCCTGCTTGGCTCTTTTCTGAGACTTCACCTCCCCAGAAGGGTTTTGGGGCAGCAGATTCCAGGAGGTTTCCTGCAGAATGACTTTTGGAGCCAGAGCAGCAGCACCAAGTCCCTGTCAGCAACAGAGATGTGTGAGATATTCTGAATTAATGGGATATTTTGAAGGAAGAAACAACACATGGCAGCACTTGAGATGTACAGGGCAACCCCAGGGAGCAGGAATTAGCCTTGCTACGAGCCAGGAGCGTGTGTATGAAATAGTTCCTTCATTAGGGATTAATTGGCATTGACATTCCTGCTGGAGATAGGATTTTATCCAGAAGGCTGCAGTGGAGATGCTCTCAGTGTTTGTTTTTAGCAGCCTCTCCGTGCTGGTGGAAGGGTGGCA
>PYHW01009782.1:486259-508837 GCA_013186435.1 Turdus rufiventris | reverse complement strand
GGTCAGTCCCCCCCCCTTGTAGGTCAGTGTCCCTCCTGGAGGTCAGTCCCCCCCTCCTGGAGGTCAGTCCCCCTTGTTGGTCAGTCCCCATGGAGGTTTGGCTCTCAAGGGAAGTGTTAAAAGGAGAATGAAGCCTGCAGGAGCTGTGTTGGAATGCCCAGAGCAGCTGTGGCTGCCCCTGGATCCCTGGCAGTGCCCAGGCCAGGCTGGACATCCTGGAGCAGCCTGGGACAGGGGGAGGTGTCCCTGCCCATGCAGGGGTAGAACAGGGGATGATCTTTAGGGTCTGTCCAACCCAAACCATTCCAGCACTCTGTACATCATTTATGACATACTTAGAGAATTTTTGATGTTCATAGGTGAACTTTTTTTTAACTCTGAGATCCCTTCGGTTGTTTTTGCATTTTTGCCTCTTCTCTGCTCCCTGGGTTTGGAGATGCTGCCCCTAAATCCAGCTGTGTGTGATCCAAGGCGCTGCCTGTCCAGTGTCAGGAACTTCTTCCTTTTAGGGCCTTGATGAGCAGCTGTGGGAATGGAGCTGGAATTCAGCTCTGAACTCTGCACTATTTTCTGTGGTGGTTTATTCCTTTATTGCCCATTTCAGAGTAGGTGTGTGTGGCCATGGGAGCCATGAACATGCTCCTAAATGGAGTTCCCCCAGAACTGGTGGATGTGTTTGTTGTCTGACTGGACACTGCTCTTCATCCTCACCTGAGGGCTGCTCCTGCAACCTCCTGCTTTTACCTGGGGCTGCCAAGGCTCGAGTTCCCAAACCCAATAAGGGCACCCAGGCCTTTCCCTTTGGGGAAGAGGTTTGAGCCACGGTTGTGTGGGAGGTTTGCAATACGTGGAAAACAACTCTTCCAACCCAGGCCATTCCACAATTCTAAATCCTGTACTCAGTTCACTGCCCAGGGCTGTGGAGTCTGCAGGTTAAAGGCATTTTAACAGCTGAAATGAGGCTCAGTTTGTGGGTGTAGGAGAACAGAGATGAAGGGTGAAATGTTCAGAGCTCAAGTCCCGCTTTCCAAAGGGTTTGCATCCCTTTTTCTCTTGAGAGTGACTTGGGCTCTGCTGAACTTTACAAGAGCACCTGATCTTTGTTCTTCTCTTGGAAAATGGTTTGGGGCAAGTCACTTCTCCAGGTCCTTTTTGTGTTTCCTTTAGCAAAGCTGCTTCCTCAGGAGGCACTGCCCCAGTGCTGGATATGTGGAGTGAGTGTCTGTTTGTTCTTGCCTCCTCCAGGCCTCCTGGTTATCCCAACATGAACCAGGGGGGGATGATGGGCACTGGACCTCCCTATGGGCAGGGAATCAACAGCATGGCCGGCATGATAAACCCCCAGGGCCCACCCTACCCCATGGGGGGCAACATGGCCAACAACTCTGCAGGTAAGCCAGAGCTCCAGGATCCCACTGCCTGCATGGCACTGCAAGAAGAATCCCTGTTAAAGATTCCTTTAACTTCCCAGGGATGGCAGCGAGCCCTGAGATGATGGGACTGGGGGACGTCAAATTAACACCTGCAACTAAAATGAACAACAAGGCAGATGGGACGCCCAAAGCAGAATCCAAGTCAAAGGTAAAATGTTCTGGGGTTTGTTGTTAGTGACTCCCATCCTCTTCAGCATCCAGGGAAATAAAGCCATGAGTTGCATGTTCTCTTGGATTGAGCAGTGTGAGAGATGGAGGGGAGCGTTTCCCAGTCCTAGGGGAGTCATGGATTTCACTTGGAAAACAAGCTGGGTGTTAGGAATTATTGCCTGCCCCAGTGAAACTGCCAAAAGCAGCGTAAACAAACCTGAGTTTGTTGGTGGAGTGGGCCTGGAGCGAGCAGCTCTCAGCTGGGACGTGGTAACCAAAGTGTTGCAGTTGTTTCACAAACAAAACTCTTACTGATCCTGTGTTAAAGCCAGAAGAGGGAGGCAGACAAGTTCTTCAGGGAGTGTTTTTCTTTGCATTGCTGCTACCAGTTTCAAAAGAACCACCAAAAAAAGCAATTCTGAACCCCTGGTCTCCTCCTTTGCTACCTGGAGGAAAACAAACGCTCAGCAGGTTTGATCCCTGTGCCAGCAGCAGGGAGATCCAGGAGTTCTCTCGCTTCTGCTCTGTGTTCTGGCATCTGCCTCTTATTTATGGCAGAACTTGAATGCTCTTGGCACAAATGAATGCTGCTCTGTCCTGGTGTGTGCTGGGGAAGGATCATCGTGTGCCATGAACACACTCAGTTTTGGGTCTGGGGTTCACCAGAACATCAGCAGCTTTGAGGAGCACCTCTGGTTCAGGAGCTCATTTGCAAGGAAGGGTTTGGAATGCAGAGCCATCTCTGCAGGGACAGCTTGAGGAGCCTGGGGGGAGCAGGGCCAGGACTCCAGCACCTGCAGGAGCTGCACTTGTGCTGCTCAGTCCTGATCTGTCTCTCCTTCTCCCAGAAGTCCAGTTCCTCTACAACCACCAACGAGAAGATCACCAAGCTGTACGAGCTGGGCGGGGAGCCCGAGAGGAAGCTGTGGGTGGATCGATACCTGGCCTTCACCGAGGAGAAGGCCATGGGCATGACCAACCTGCCAGCCGTGGGCAGGAAGCCCCTGGATCTGTACAGGCTCTACATCTCTGTCAAGGAGATCGGGGGATTGACTCAGGTCAGTGAGCCAGCCCGGGCACGGAGCTGCCACAGAAATCATCTTTGTGGCCACATGTGAGCCTTGGCTTCCCATTGAGCCACGTTTTATCTCTGTAAATAAAGCCCAGCACCTTTTAAATGAGCTGGTGCCTGCTATGCCTTTGTCTGGTGAGAGCAGATCCGGTTCAAGTCCTTTGCCCCTGCCTTAGTGCACAGATTGGTGACACTGGCTCTGTTTTTGCATCTGGCTGTCAGCTCACCTCGTGACTGATTGGATTTGCAATCTGTCCTTACAAATCTGAAAAGTTTTCTGTAGGTGAAAAGGGAGTTGAGCAGTTTTGGGGCTGTTCAGCCCTCACTGCATCCCTTGTGCGAGCTGGGAAGGGTCGGTGCCTCCTCCTGAGGAGGGATTTGGAGTTCAGAGCCTCCTGCTTGGTTGTGCAGGTCAACAAAAACAAGAAGTGGCGTGAGCTGGCCACCAACCTGAATGTGGGCACGTCGAGCAGCGCGGCCAGCTCCCTGAAGAAGCAGTACATCCAGTGCCTGTACGCCTTCGAGTGCAAGATCGAGCGCGGCGAGGACCCCCCTCCCGACATCTTCGCAGCTGCTGACTCCAAGAAGTCCCAGACCAAGATCCAGCCTCCATCTCCAGGTGAGCCAGAGCCCGGTTTGAGTGTGCAGGGGTGTGTGAGCAGCTCCAGACTGCCACAGGGCCCCAGCTGTTCTCTGGTGCTGTAGGACAGAAATGTGGGAGTGTGGGAGTGACACTGGCAGTGAGTTGGGATAGTTCAGGTTTGTGTGTCCAGGCTTTGGCTAAGCTTGAGAAAAAGGAAAACCTAAAAATAAACACACACACACCTCTCTGCTTGCTGGAGAGAGAGCTCTGGAGTTTCCCTGCAGGGAGATTCCCAGAGCAGCCCTTGTTCCTGCTCCTGTTTGGGATCGCCCTGCAGAGGCTGTGCTGCTTTGGACCCTGTGACACCTGCTGGGAGCAAAGGCTGCCTGTGGCTGTGCCTCACCTTCCCCAGAGTTCTGCTCTGAGCACTGGGGGTCTGTGACCAGCTGGGTGCTTTGGGAACCAAGCCCTTTCAAATGAACATTTGCTGCTGTTCCAGATTTGATGGGGTGCTCGTGTTTCTGAATATTTAAGCATAATGCTCAATTCAGATTTGTTAAACAAAAAAAAGAAAAGACATCCAGGCCAGCCATGCATGTTGTACTCTTTGGAAAGTCTGATCCTTTCTGTCTCATTTGCATTGAGTTCATTGCTTGAACTGCTGCTGAATTTGCCAACTCTTAAAGCTTGAGTTTTCCAGTTTGTCTTAGAACTGAAAAACTTCAGATGCTTTTTCTGGTCAGGAGCCTGCTCATGTAGGTGAAATAAAAACTTGGTCTGCTTTGAAGTTCCTATAGCGTTTGCAAAAAAAATACGCTTTTTTGGTTGTGAAACCTGGCACCATCTTTGTCTGGCTCCTGAGGAGTGGAATAATGAAGCTCTTTGAGTGCAGTGCAGTTGTGTCCCAGCCCTGCTGAACCCTTCAGTGGCAGTGGGCTTGTCCCAGGGCTCTGCTGGGCACCACATTTCTCTCTCCTTTCAGCTGCAGGGGGGTTTTATAGAGAATTAATCCTGCCTTATCACTGCTCAGGAAACCTGCCCCAGTGGGGCTGCAGCCTCGGTGTGTTCTGCAAGATAAAGTCACTTTTGTGCCATTAGAGAAACCTGTCCGAAGTGGTATCTGAGTTCTGCTCAAACTAGACCACAAATCCAACCCCACTTTCTTTCCAAAACCCCTTTCTTGCCCCCCAAGGCAGTGGAGCTGTTGAGAGCATTTGGAGTTTATTTGGAGACTGTGAGGAAGCCCCTTCAGGCTTGCTGTGGCTGTAGGTGTGTGTCACAGTGGATTAGGTGCTGATCAGTTTTGTTTTGCTGTGTTTGTGAAGGGCCTGGCTCTGCTTTCTGGGCTGAGCTCCTGCTGCAAGGAATTTGCAGGGCTCTACCCCAGGCTCTGCACATTTGGGTGCTGCAGTGAGAGCCCTACTGCATTTCCAGCTGCAGCCCTGCCCCAGCCTCCCGCAGCTGGGAATGTGCAGAGGCAGCACTGCAGCCTTGCTGGTGGCTCTGCTCCTTTCTGCTGAATCACCCAGCCTGTCCCTCTCCTCTTTCACTTTCCTTTTCTCCTCTCGGGCTGGGGCAGGTCTGAGGGCTGTGCTCAGCTCCTGGGCACGCTGCAGCCCGGCTGGTGCTGCAGCCCCACGCTCTCCTGACCAGGGAATCTCTGGATCAGAACAAATCAAATCCCTGCTGGGAAGCCTGTGGGCAGCAGGGGACACTTTGAAGCCATTTCACCATTTGGAGTCTGTGCTGTCCCACAGACCTCAGGACCTGTTGGCTTTGGCTTGCTCTTCATTCCAGCCTGTCCTGCCAAATTAACTCCTGCAGAACCTGGGAGTGGTGGGGGTGGCACTGTGCCATTCTCCATTAACCCTTTCTGGGGCTGCACAGCTGGAACCAGAGCTCTCCTGTGCAGTGTCCATCCCTCCTCAACACCCAGGAGTGTTCAGAGGGAACTGGGAATTCCCTCGTGGGCACTGGGAGTTTCCTGGAAGCTCTGCAGGTTCCCTCTGGCAGAGTCCCCGGGGAGGCTCCTTGGGTTTGAATTCCCAGAGCTGGAGCTGGCCCCGCTCCAGCTCCGTGTGGGTTTGTGAGTGGGAGGGAGGGCGGGAGCTGGGGACAGACACCAAATGGCAGCGGCACAGGGAATGTCTGGGGGAATGTCTGGGGCCAATTCCTGCCCTGCCACGGCCAATTCCTGGGGGGAGCAGCGGGGCTGGGCTGTGGGGAGCAGCTGTGAATGGAACTGCCCAGGATCTCCTCTGCCCCTGCTGCTGCCAGGCTCCCTGGGCTGGAGGGAGTCACAGAGCAGAGCACGGGGTGCCAGGAAGGTGGGGTGTAAACAAACATGCCCTGGACGTGACCTCGGAGGATTTTAATGAATAGCTGAAATGACTCATCAGCCAGCAGGGCTGGAGCTGAGGGATATCGGGTGCTGGGGACGGAACTAATGGCAACATTAATTAAGAGTTCAGCTCCTGCCAGCTGCAGGGAGCGGCTGAACCTGAGCTGGTGCTGCCACCGCGGTGCTGGGCCAGGGGAGAGCTGCAGCACAGCTGGATTGCACACAGGGCTTTGCTCAGAGCTCACTGGAGCAGAAAGCTCAGGGGCTGGGACTCTGGGAACCTGCTGGACGGGTTTTGTGCTCCAGTGAAAGATCCGGCATCGCCAGCACTCCCTGCTCCAGGAATCCTTGGGGAGGGGTCTGCACTGGGGAATTCACTGCTCTGCAAGGGCAGAACAGGCAGAGGGGCTTCATCCAGAGTTCCTTGGTGCCTCCAGCTGAGGTTTCCATCACTGGGGAGATCCTGAGACTCAGGACAGGGCTCAGACCCCCTTGGCTGGGGGATGTGGAGGTGACACACACAGCAGTGGGTGTCCCTTGGCACCGAGCCCCACCTTCTGCACTCCAGAGCATCTCCAGAGCTTGATGGATAACGTGGGAAGCACCACACAGGGCCAGGGTGTGGGAAAGGGAACGGGGTTAACATCAGCAGAGACACAACTTCTCAGCTTCAGGTTCTTCTGGGGAGCCTGGCCTTGAACTGTTGAGCTCCTCGTGCCTTTTTGGCCACATTTCACCTGTCCCTTCGACTCTCTGTTCTCGAGGCTGATGGTCTGGGAGGTTCAGGGTTGCCTCCATAGGGTGCAAAGCTGCTGACCCCACGTTTCCTCTCCTGCAGCGGGGTCAGGCTCCATGCAGGGCCCCCAGACACCTCAGTCCACCAGCAGCTCCATGGCAGAAGGAGGAGACTTGAAGCCACCGACTCCAGCGTCAACGCCACACAGTCAGATGCCCCCTTTGCCAGGCATCAGGTACAGAACCTGCTGGGGCTGGGGTCCCTCTGGGTCACTGCTGCACACGTTGGGCCCTTGGGTGCCTGTTCAGGTGGGACTCCATTGCTTTGCTCCTTCCTTCGTGGCTGACAGCAGCACTGTGTGTGAATATTGTTTAATTTTGGGTTGGGTCTGAGGACAGGGTGTGGAAGGGCAGCTCCCCTTGGGTCTGTGGGCCTTGGAGGGGATGGCACACCTGAGAGGGAGCACGTGAGGAGGAGTATCCTGTGGAGCTGTGTAACGTGGTGCTTGTGGGTGTTTCGGAGCAGGAGTAACTCGGTGGGGCTGCAGGACGCCTTTGCAGACGGCAGTGACCCCACGTTCCAGAAGAGGAACTCCATGACTCCAAACCCAGGGTACCAGCCCAGCATGAATACCTCTGACATGATGGGTCGCATGTCGTACGAGCCAAATAAAGATCCCTACAGCAGCATGAGGAAAGGTGAGGCTGCTTCTGTGCTGCAGCCCTGCCCGGCTCTGTGCTGGGACACCCCGAGCTCAGCCGTGCTTGCCCAGGGCACAGCTGGCTGTGCTCACTGCTTCCTTCTCTCCTGCAGCTCCTGGAAGCGATCCCTTCATGTCCTCAGGGCAGGGCCCCAACAGTGGCATGGGTGACCCTTACAACCGCGCTGCCGGCCCGGGCATGGGCAACATGGCCATGGGCCAGCGGCAGCACTACCCCTACGGAGCCCCCTACGACAGAGTCAGGTGGGTGCTGCCCTGGGAGCGGCCCTGGGGCGCAGCAGGGCTGTGCTGAGCCCCCCACGGACCTGGGTGTGTTGTCTGTTCCAGCAGGACGGAGCCCGGGCTGGGAGCCGAGGGCAACCTGGGCAGCGGGACCCCCCAGCCCAGCATCCTGCCCTCCACGCCCGACTCGGGCATGTACTCGCCCAGCCGCTACCCCCAGCAGCAGCAGCAGCAGCAGAGGTCAGTGCCAGGGGCTGCTGTGCCCAGCAGGGCTCCCGGCCTGGCACGGTGACACTCACGCGTCTCTCTCTTCTCTCCAGACATGATTCCTATGGCAATCAATTCTCCACTCAAGGCACAAGCTCGGGCAGCCCCTTCCCCAGCCAGCAAACCACCATGTATCAGCAGCAGCAGCAGGTGGGTGATCCCAGACACACTGACTGGCTCAGGTGAGAGTTACCTGTGCTGAGGGGAAGATGAAAACTCTCTGGGTTGTTTATTTGCTGTATGAATGTGGAGAATCAGGCACCTCATCACAAAATCACACAGTGGCTTGGTGGAGGGACCTTAAAGCCCAGGCAGTGCCACCCCTGCCATGGCAGGGACACCTTCCCAGCGTGCTCCAAACCCTGTCCAACCTCATTTTATACAGACCTTTTTCCCATTTGAAAACAATTTTTAAAGTTTTAATTTATGTTCCCAGTGCTGAGTTAACAAATCAGTGTCCTGAGAATGGAGGTTGTGTGGTTTGCACGCTCTGGTCGGGCAGCAGAAGATCAGGAAGCTTTATTGGGCTTCTCTGCCCCTCTGGAACTTTCTGAATCCCATCCTCTTCCTGTTTTTGCTCCAAGTGATGAGTTTCTTTGGAGTAAGTTGAGGAGAGCTGTTCCAGGTAGATTGTTCTGCACAAACCAGGGGACGTTTTTGGTTTTTCTCACCCTGCAGCCAGAGGCTTCAGCCCCCATTGCCCTGCTGCCCCTTCTCCTTGCTGCTCCCAAACCCATGGGGTTTGTTCCAGGACAGTTTGAATGAACATGTATCCCTTTCCCTAATCCTCACATAGGACTTCTCTTTGTACCCATGCCAGCACCCATAATGTTTTCCTGATAATTTTAAGTCCCATGGTTTAGGAGAGTATAGAGAGGGCACTCAGTGAGCTGTGCTAAGAATAATTCCAACTGCTCTGCAGTTTGGCTCTGCAACCAGAGCCACGGGGCTCGGAGCCAAGAGTTCGAGTTACTCTGGAACTTGTCATCTTTGAAGCCCTGGAGCTCCATCTGAAGCCAGTTGTGACCGTGGAGTGTCTGAACAGCCTCCACAGCAGCTACAGCTCAGACCTGGGAGGCAGGAGAGGTCCTGGATTTCAGTTTGGTGTCAGCAATTGGCTGTTTTCTCCCTTTGCACTTAAAAGAATGAGGGGTGAGAAGGCTCCTTGCTCCTTTCAGCAGCGTGTTTTGAAATAACAGGAGAGGGAGAAGCAGGAAGTACAACAGTTTTTAATGCATTTTGTCTGATACTTCAGCAGAAACCTGGGAAGTGTGAGAGAAGTAGGGTCTGATAAAATTCCTGGATGTGGAAGGAAGCAAGTGCCAGGGTCTGGTCTGGTTTGTGGTGAATGCAGAGTCGAGCTGAGCCTTTTCTGCAGGAAAATCCTTTCTGTGGGCAGACTCCTGCCCCCGAGGCATCCTTGTGAATCCACAGGGAAACTCCCCAGGCAGCCGCAAGGAATTGGCCTTGGCTGGTGAAATGGAACAACTGATCCAACTTTCACATGGGGTACGGCCAGCACGGAGACACAGCCTGTCCCAGGCCGTGCCGTGGGGCACATCCTCTGGGGACTGCCTGCAGCTCTGGCTCGCTTGGCCCATGGAATCCCTGAGCTTGGGAAAGACCTCTGGGATCCATGAGTCCAACGTGTGACGGATTCCCAGCACAGCAAAGCCTTGACAGCAAATCCCTGACATCTCCAGGGGATTCCAGCGCCTCCACAGCTCCCTTCCCAGCCCATCCCAAACTCTGCTCATCCCGTTCCTTTCTCTCCCCGCAGAACTACAAGCGGCCGATGGACGGCAGCTACGGGCTCCCTGCCAAGCGGCACGAGGGCGAGCTCTACAGCGTTCCCTACAGCTCGGGGCAGGGCCAGCCCCAGCAGCAGCTGCCGCCGGCGCAGCCGCAGCAGCCGAGCCAGCAGCCGCCGGCGCAGCCGTCGCCGCAGCAGGACCTGTACAACCAGTACGGCAGCACGTACCCGGCCGAGCGCCGCGCCGGCCAGAGCCAGTTCCCCTTCCAGTTCGGCCGGGAGCGTGTGTCGGCCGCGCCTGGCGCGGCGCAGCAGAGCCTGGCCCCGCAGATGATGGGGGGCATGCAGCCCGCGCCCGAGGGACCCCAGCAAGGGGCTCTGTGGCAGGGCAGGAACGAGCTGGGCTACGGCAGTTACCCCAACCGGCAGAGCTCGGGCGCCGCGCCCCAGGGCCCTGCCTACCACGGGGTCACTCGAACAGATGAAATCCTGCATTCAGACCAGAGGGTCAACCACGAGGGACCATGGCCTTCCCACGGCAACCGGCAACCTCCCTACGGCCCCTCCGCCCCCGTGCCCCCCATGACCAGGCCCCCCCAGTCCAACTACCAGACCCCCCCCAGCATGCAGAATCACATTCCTCAGGTATCCAGCCCAGCACCTCTGCCCAGACCTCTGGAGAACCGCACTTCTCCCAGTAAATCCCCGTTCCTGCACTCGGGGATGAAGATGCAGAAGGCGGGGCCGCCCGTGCCCGCCTCGCACATCACACCAGCAGCTGTGCAGCCCCCCATGATCCGCCGGGACATCACCTTCCCGCCCGGCTCCGTGGAGGCCACGCAACCCGTGCTCAAGCAGAGGAGGCGGCTGACGGCAAAAGATATCGGTAAGAGGGAACTCCTGCCCTTCTGCTGGAGCCTTCTGGGCATTGCTGCTGCCTTGGCCCTTTGGTGCCATCCTGCCCAGCAGAGGGGCTCTGCTGGCTTTGAGAAAAAATGGAATTTCTGCAGGTTAATTGTGTTGTGAGCTCTGGCTCTGGCATTGCCTGCGGGCAGGTTGGGGGTAGACACAGCCTGTGCATCATCTTAAGCAGGCTCTGCTCTTCACAGGTCCAAAAAGCAGTATCAAGTGTCTCCTTTTTGTTTTGAAACTCCAGGAGCTGGAAGTATCATGTGTTTATGTTACAGGAACTCCTGAAGCCTGGAGAGTGATGATGTCTCTGAAGTCGGGGCTGCTGGCTGAAAGTACGTGGGCCTTAGATACCATAAACATCCTGCTCTATGATGACAACAGCATCATGACCTTCAACCTCAGCCAGGTGGGTGCAGATGCTCTCTGGGGCAGCACTTTGAAGTGCTGGTGCTGCAGGGGTACCTGGGGCAGGGGTGTGGGCAGCTGGGAGCGGTCACTCCCCGCCCTCAGGGGTCTGTGTGCGTGCACAGGGGTTAACCAGGGGAGACACAGCCCAGAGCACAGGCTGTGGGCAGGGGGGCAGTTTGGATACTGACAGCCAGTGTCTGCTTTTGCCCCTTTTCTCCAAGGACAAAAACCTCACTTCTGCACCAGTTACTGCCAGCACCATTAACTGCAGCACTGCCTAAACTCTCTGCCCTGTGTGCTGTGGCCTGAGTTCTTTTCTGATGGCTCTTCCTTCCTCCCCTCCTGTTTTTCTCTCCCCCTGTAGCTGCCAGGCTTGCTGGAACTCTTGGTGGAATATTTCCGGCGCTGCCTGATCGAGATCTTTGGAATCCTGAAGGAATACGAGGTAGGAGACCCAGGGCAAAGAACACTATTAGATCCAGAAAGGTTCTGCAAATCCTCAGCTTCCTCCCCTGAAGAAGGGGAGGAGGACGACGAGCCACGGAGCCTGAACTGTGAGGAGGAAGAGGAGGATGAGGAAGAGGAGGAGGCTGCGTTTTCGAGCAAGGACAAAGTACCTCTAGAGAGCAGCGAGGAGAAGCTAGTGAGTAAATTCGACAAGCTTCCAGTGAAGGTGGTGCAGAAGAACGACCCCTTCGTGGTGGATTACTCGGACAAGCTGGGGCGGGTGCAGGAGTTCGACAGCGGGCTCCTGCACTGGCGCATTGGCGGCGGTGACACCACCGAGCACATCCAGACACACTTCGAGAGCAAGACCGAGCTGCCCTTGCCTCACAAACGAGCTTCCTGCTCCTCGGCCTTGAGGAAACGCTCAGCAGCCGAGAGCACCCCGAGCCCTCGGGAAGGGGAGGCCCCTGCTCCCGACGGCGCCTCGGAGAAGAGGATCACGGCCACCATGGACGACATGCTGTCGGCACGCCCGGGCTCCCTGCCGGGGGACGAGGAAGAGGTCAAAGCTTCGGAAACGGCCAAGGAGAGCAGCAAGTTCCCCTTTGTCATCAGCCCAGCTCAGAGCCACAGAAATATAAAAATCCTGGAGGATGAACCCCACAGTAAGGATGAGACGCCGCTCTGCACCCTCCTGGACTGGCAGGACTCTCTGGCCAAGCGCTGCATCTGCGTCTCCAACATCATCAGGAGTTTATCGTTTGTGCCAGGCAATGACTTTGAAATGTCCAAACACCCCGGGCTGCTGCTGATTCTAGGGAAACTGATCCTCCTACACCACAAGCATCCAGAACGCAAACAGGCCCCCCTGACCTACGAGAAGGAGGAGGAGCAGGACCAAGGGGTGAGCTGCAACAAGGTGGAGTGGTGGTGGGACTGTTTGGAGATGCTGCGTGAAAACACACTGGTCACGTTGGCCAACATTTCTGGGCAGCTGGACCTCTCCCCTTACCCAGAAAGCATCTGTTTGCCTATCCTGGATGGACTCCTGCACTGGGCAGTGTGTCCCTCAGCAGAGGCCCAGGATCCCTTCCCGACACTGGGGCCCAACGCTGTCCTCTCCCCTCAGAGACTGGTTTTGGAAACACTCAGCAAACTCAGCATCCAGGACAACAACGTGGATTTGATCCTGGCCACGCCGCCCTTCAGCCGCTTGGAGAAGCTGTACAGCACCATGGTGCGGTTCCTCAGTGACAGAAAGAACCCGGTGTGCCGGGAGATGGCCGTGGTGCTGCTGGCCAACCTGGCGCAGGGGGACAGCCTGGCCGCCAGAGCCATCGCCGTGCAGAAGGGCAGCATCGGCAACCTGCTGGGCTTCCTGGAGGACAGCCTGGCCGCCACGCAGTTCCAGCAGAGCCAGGCGGGGCTGATGCACATGCAGAGCCCTCCCTTCGAGGCCACCAGCGTGGACATGATGCGCCGCGCCGCCCGCGCGCTGCTGGCCCTGGCCAAGGTGGACGAGAACCACTCGGAGTTCACCTTGTACGAGTCGCGGCTCTTGGACATCTCCGTGTCGCCTTTGATGAACTCTTTGGTTTCACAAGTTATTTGTGATGTACTGTTTTTAATTGGCCAGTCATGACAGCTGTGGGATCCGAGCCCCCGTGTGCGTGTGCGTGAGTGGAGAACTTAGAAACTGACTGTTGCCCTTTATTTATGCAAAACCACCTCAGAATCCACTGTCTGCCCTGCGCTGTCCTGCTTCTCCCTCGGGGAAAGATGTCCCCGGCCCCTCTCCCCCTCCCCTGCCCTTCAAATTTGTCCTGAATCCCTTATTAAAGGAGACAAAGTTCTGTCTACATAGAAGACTTTTTTTATTTTAACCAAAGTTACTGTCGTTTACAGTGAGTTTGGGGAAAGACGACTTGCCGTGTTATCCCATTGACAGGCACCACTTTCATAACTGTTTTTAATGGTAAACTCTGAAGGACAAAAAGTGACTGCTGAACTCTGTGTGGTTTATCGTTGTACATTCACAATCTTGCAGGAACCAAGAAGTTACCAGTTGTGAACAGACCTTGTCCAAGGGAGGCCTGTGCAGTAGCGTGTAGAACTCCATGTACTGTACACCTTAAACTGTAAACATACTGTAATAATGTCTCACATGGATAAAAAAAAAAAAAAGAAAAAACGCTGGATCAGCAGCAAGCTGTAGTTTTTAAAAATGTTTTTAGTTAATGTTGAGGAGAAAAAAAAAGGCTTTTCCCCCAAAGTATAATGTGTGAACCTACAACACCCTGACCTCTTTCTCTCTTCCTCCTTGATTGTATGAATAACCCTGAGATCACCTCTTAGAACTGGTTTTAACCTTTAGCTGCAGCCCAGCGCTGCCACGTGTGTATATATATATGACGTTGTACATTGCACATACCCTGAGACTCCTGCAGTTTTGTCCCTCCCACCCTTTATAGTATGACGAGTTAACGAGTTGATGACCTGCAAAAGCGAGACACAATTATTTAATCTCTTGCCAGACATCCCTCCCTGGAGGATGCTGTACAGGTCTCTGTGTATAAAGTCATTGCTGTCTCAGCAGCCAATCAACTTATAGTTTATTTTTTCCTGTTTTTGTTTTCTTTCTAATCGAGGTGTGAAAAAGTTCTAGGTTCAGTTGAAGTTCCTGATGAAGAAACACAATTGAGATTTTTCAGTGATGAATTCTGCATATTTGTATTTCAGACGATGTAGCTAAAAAACTTGATGTAAATTCCTCCCTTTTTTCCTTTTTTGGCTTAATGAATATCATTTATTCAGTATGAAATCTTTATACTATATGTTCCACGTGTTAAGAATAAATGTACATTAAATCTTGGTAAGATGTTTGTAAGGGTTTTTTTTATTGGCAGTTCCATGCTGCCCAGGGCCTGCCCTGCTCAGGAGCTCTGATGCTGCTTGCTCTGACTTTGCTTTCTGGAATTTTTCCTTAGGAGCTGCCCAGGCTGGGGGTTTGCAGCGAGAGGTGAGGCTGTGGCTGCCAGGGAGGGAAGGGCCTT
The DNA here is from genome assembly GCA_013186435.1 of Turdus rufiventris. NCBI lineage: Eukaryota > Metazoa > Chordata > Aves > Passeriformes > Turdidae > Turdus > Turdus rufiventris. The sequence continues at coordinate 494,739 of PYHW01009782.1, read as the reverse complement.
GCTGGGAAGGGAGGCAGCTCCCTCCCAGCTCTGTAAAATGGAAAATTTTCATTCCCCACGCATTTTTCACATTTTCTTGGGAGTGTGGTGTGGACTCTTGACTTCCCCCCGGGGCCGGGGCTTTCCAGCAGAGCTCCCAGGCTCTCTGGAGCAGGAGCTGCACGTTTTCAGGGCATTTCATTCAGCCCGAGGCTCCTTCCTCAGTCGATACTGGAAGTAGGGTAGCTACAACTGCTCTGAGCTCATTAAAGAAAAAGCAGCTTTTTTTTTGCTTTTTTTTTTTTTTTTAAAAAGCAAATGTAATTTTTGTTCAAATTTTCCCCTTGTTTTATCTTCCCTGCCCTCTCCTTGGGAGCTCTCAGTTCCCAGAGCCTTCATTCCTCAAACTTCAGATTCCTGGGAGTGATTGTGCTGAAATCAAAGAGCTTTTCCTGAAAAGTCTTGTCTGTCAGCAGGGATGGTGGGAGCTCTTCCTAGCAGGAGAGTCCTTCAAATGGATTGCTCAAAAGGCAGGAATGCTGCTGGGCTTCCTTGGCTTCAGAAAACCCCGGGAGCCAAGTGTGAGCCCAGGATTGTGCTGGACTCTGCCCCGCAGTCAGCGCAAACCCAGCTTCCCTGACAATTCAGTTCTGTGTTGCAGGAGTTGTGTTTCACCTGGTGGAATGGATGTGAAGTTCTGCTGCTTCTCCTGAACAGAAAGGAGCCGTCAGTGAACTGGAAGCAGGTAACGCCAGCAGCTTTTCCTCTGGATTTATATGGAGTTAGTGTTTGGGAGGGAGAGGTGGAGTGCTCCAGAAAACCCATTTTACCAGAATTACACACCCGGTGTACCCAAGTGTGTAATTCTGCTGCCCCATCACTCGTGTGTACAGACACAGCGCCTGTGCACTTCTAAAACTGGGGAAATAGAGGGCAGAGATGAGGAATGAGTAAAAGGAGAGTAAAAGGAGAGCAGTGTTCCCTTGGCTGCCTGGAGCTCAAATCCTGGATGCTTTGGGCCTGCTTTGAACCCAAATCCTTCCCTCCAAGGAATTCCTTGACACACCTTTTGGGCCCCAGTCACTCTGCTGTTCCCCATGTTTTGCCAGTAAAGAAACCGTGAGTTCTGCCAGGCCTGATGAGAAGCACTCCCTGAGTTTTTCATCAGGGATCTGGCCTGCGGTGAGCTCAAGTTTTCTCCTTTACTGGCAGAAGCGGGGAAGAGCAGAGAGATCGGCTCAGCGAGAGGGGTTTAACAAACTCCTCTAGGAGTGGAAAGATTCGGTGCGAAGCACGCAGGGTTTGCGTTCCGGCCGCCCTGCCCGCGGGCGGTTGGGAAGGAGGGATGTCCGTGGGCGTGGGGCGGGGAACAGCGGGGCCTGTGCCCTCCCCCCAGCCCCGCAGGGCGCAGCTCTGCCCGCCTCAGGTCCCCGCTGGCCGGGCCCGGCCCTGGGCCTGCCCTGGCCCCGCTCCCCGGTCCCGGCCCGGCTCCCCCGCCCGCCCTCAACAAAGATGGCGCCGCCCGCCCCCTCCCTTCCCACACGCGCGCGCCGCCGCCACGTGACGCCGGAAAGGGCGTGGCCGGAAAAATGTGTGAGTTGCATGCGGAAGTGGGCGGGGCCAGGGAGTGGCGCGCTCGGGTAGGGGCGGGGCCTCCTTCATGCGTTCCTCCACAAGGGGGCGCTGCGGCACCGGGACCGGCACCGGCACCGGGATCGGGATCAAAGCCGGGATCGGAGCCGGGACCGCAGCCGGGCTCTCCCGCCGCCCTCGGCCCGGCCCCGGGCCCGGCAGGAGCCGCACGGTGAGGCCTGCAGGGGCCCAGTCCGCCCGGAGAGGCCCGGGCCGGGCGCGGGGTCGGGCGGGGTCGGGCGGGGTCGGTGTCCCCAGGTAGCGCTGCCAGGCCTGGCTGGAGCGATAACGGAGGGGCTGGGGACAGCCCCGAGTGCCCAGCTGCTCCTCAGTGCACCTGTCCCTAATCCTGAGAACATCCTAATCCTGGGAATATCCTAATTCTGGAATATCCTAATCGTGGGAGTATCCTAATCCTGGGAACATCCTAATCCTGGGACTATCCTAACGCTGGCATCATCCCAATCCTGGGACTGTCCCAGTCCTGGGAATATCCTAATCCTGGGACCATCCCAATCCTGGGACCATTCTAATCCTGGGAATATCCTAATGCTGGAATCATCCCAATCCTGGGACCATCCCAATCCTGGAATATCCCAATCCTGGGACCATCCCAATCCTGGGACCATCCCAATCCTGGGAGCCCCCTGTGCGCTCCAGCCTGTTCCGCAGTCCCTGCACATCGCAGCTTGTCCTGGCCTCGAGGGAAAGCTCTGCCCGTGCGGGCATGGGGCTCTGGCTGGCTCGGTTCTGATCCAGAGCAGGGTTAGTTCACCCCTAAGCTGTTACAAGAGATAAAAACATTCCTGTTTGCACCCAGATCCGAGAGCAGAACTGCTGGAGCTGCAGAACCAGGCAGGAGAGATGCTGGGAGCTGCCAGCCCACAGAAACAGCACCAGGCAAACGGGATTGCCAAAATCCTGCGGCACTGCTGTGGCACCCTGGTTAGAAGAGGCTTTAAACACATCTGGAGCGTGTGCTGAGTGTCACAGCAGGCTGGAGAGGTGGCAGAGGTGCCAGGGCTGTGCTGGGTGCTGCAGCAGGTCCCTTGCCCTGCCAGGCTCTGGCTGCCTGCTGTGGCCAGGGAAATGTGGCTGTGGCCAGGGAAATGTGGCTGTGGCCAGGGAAATGTGGCTGTGGCGAGTGGCTGCTGCCACCGGCTGGTCCCTGGGCTGCAGTGCGGCCACACGGCCCGGCCCGTCCTCACTGCCCATCCTCACTGCCTGTCCTCTGTCCATCCTCACTGTCCATCCTCACTGTCCATCCTCACTGTCCATCCTCACTGTCCATCCTCACTGCCCTGTCCACCCTCACTGTCCACCCTCACTGTCCATCCTCACTGGCCGGCCCATCCTCACTGTCCATCCTCACTGTCCATCCTCACTGTCCATCCTCACTGCCCAGCCCATCCTCACTGTCCATCCTCACTGTCCATCCTCACTGTCCATCCTCACTGCCCTATCCGTCCTCACTGTCCACCCTCACTGTCCACCCTCACTGTCCACCCTCACTATCCATCCTCACTGCCGTGTCCATCCTCACTGTCCATCCTCACTGCCCTATCCGTCCTCACTGTCCATCCTCACTGTCCACCCTCACTGTCCACCCTCACTGTCCATCCTCACTGCCGTGTCCATCCTCACTGTCCATCCTCACTGTCCATCCTCACTGCCCAGCCCTGGCTCTGGCCCCAGCTCTGGCCCTGGCTCTGGCTCTGGCTCTGGCTCTGCTCTCAGCCCCCTCCCAGCGCCGCTTCCAGGCTGATTCACAGCTCAGAGCCAAGGGAAGCGCAGCACCCGGAGAGGAAAATGTCTGTAATAAACACTTTGCATCTTTTCCTGCTGGAATATTTTTAACACCCTTCTCCCTCTCCTTTTTGTGTTCGTGCAGGTGCTCTTTCCCACAGGATTTTGGGGCAGAGCCATTCCCCAGGCTGCGTTCTGGATCCAAATGGGGCTTGTGGGCTGCAGCTCTTTTGAAGGCTTTGCTCTGTCACAAGGTGTGCTGCGTCGTGACAGGAACAGGCTTTTTAAAGCTGTTTGCTTTGAGCTCTCTTGGCACATTCAGGCGAGGCTTTTTCTCTGCTTTTTGAAAAAACTATATTTAAAGTGCCGGGACCATTTTTGCTGCTGTGCTTTAATAGGATTTGCAGCTGTGAATGTGCTTTAAAAGAGTTTACAGCTGGGTTGAAGTGTCCCCTCGCTTAAAATAACGTCACAGCTTCGTGATGCAGGAGAATGTGCCTCCCACCAGTGCTCTGTGAGTGCTGGGGAGCACAAGGGGAAAAGGAGCAACCCCAAAACTTTTATTTGTGGTTAAATAGGAAGCATAACCCTGTGGTTGGGGCACGGAGTTGTCAGTGAGCCACTTTGGATCTTGGTTTTTGCCTTGCTGATGATTTGCTCTCTGCCCTCTCGTGCAGTTCCAGCCTGGTAGGGATTTTTTCTCCACAATGGCAATAGGGAAATCTCAGATTTTAGGTCGTGGAGTGATCGATCTGGGGATCTCTGTGTGTTACAAAGTGCTGGAGCAGAGAGGAGGGCAGGATGTGGTGTCACTGGGACTCGGTGAGAGCTGTGAGCCGTGTGTTTCTCAAACTGAAAAGCTGTTGGTGGCTGGGGAGCCAACGGAAGAAATCTTTTATCTTAAAGAGCTGCACGGCAGATCCTGCCCACCTCCCGTGGCTCAGGGCCAGGGTTCAGAGCTGGGCCACCACAGCACCCAGGACATGCAGACACTGACCTGGGGAGCTCTGCAGAGGGGTTTAAATCCCTCAGGCGAGGTTTGCAGGGAGGAGGTGGACACAGCATGGCAGTGTGCCCAGCAGGCAGGTGCCAGGAGGGGGAAATGCTGGGAAACTGGAGGTGGTGAGGGTGGAGTGGCACAGAGCTTGTGTCCTACCCGTGCTGGGGGAAGCTGTGTGGCTCAGTTCCACCCTGCTCTGGCAGAGCTGGTGCTGTGGAGCCAGCTGAGTAAATCCATTCTTGGCTTCCCAGGGGCAAGGAGAGAGGAGGGAGCTCCTGGCAGCCCCGCTCAGTGACTGCTTACACGAGGGTTACACTCAGAGTCCACAGGAATTCTGTCTCTGTTCCAAGAAAAGGAGCCTTAAATGCCATTCGATGCATTGGGACTGGATGTGTGTGAGATGCTTGGCACAGCCCTGGCTCCAGCTGCTGGAGCAGCCTCTCTGCTCCAGGGATTTTCTCTGAGATGAGGAGTGGGGTCAGAGAACACACTGTGACCTCTCTCCCTCAGTGTCTTGGCCAAGGTTAAGAGTCAGGGATTTATTTTTTTTAAATAGGAACAGTATCAAAGAAGTCTCTGCATCATCTCCCAGATCCATGATCTCTTCCATAAGTGACTTTCTTTGTTCACAGAGATCTGCACCTTTTCAAATCCCTGACAGTAAATAAAGGCACAAAATTCTCAAATGAGGCTGAAGCCAGAAATCTCTCTGTCCTCTGTGTTTACCAACCCAGGTTTCCCGAACTGGAAGGAGAATTCCCCTGGCTTTGGTGACCTGAGGCAATTCCTGAGTGAGGGATGGAGCTGTGGAGCAGGGCAGACCCCCAGCTCCGGGAGGTCGTGTGGTTCTCCGTGCGCTGCCGGGCCCTGGCACTGCTGCTGCAGGCAAGTCTGTCCTCCAGCCTGAGCTCTGCTGGGCTTTGCTGCTCTGCCTTCAGTGCCCCTGAGAGCCAGGAGCTGGTTCTGCACAATGGGGAAATCACCTCTGGAGAGCCAGGTGTCTGCAGCCATGGTTTTACTGACAGGTTGCTGTGACGTAAAATTGCATCAATTTCCTTGTAATTTGCTGTGTTTTCACACTGGTTTGGCTCAGTGTGTTTATCCACAGAAAAGGAACAATAATCTCCTCCTGTACCTTCCTCCCAAGTCTGATTTCCAGAGACATCCTGCTCTGAGCATGGAGAGCTGGGCTGTGACAGCCAGCCCAGAGCTGTCACAGCCAGCCCAGAGCTGTCACAGCCCTGAGCAGCTTTCCCTGGCCAGTTCTGCAGGGATCCAAGCTGGATGTGTCCCACGGCATTATTCTGTTCACACGTAAATACCCCTAAAGGTTGTGTTTGCACCTTTTCACAACATTTACACACAGCCCTGAGGGGCCCTGACCTCACTCACCCCTTGTTTGAGCTGCAGGAGCTGTGGCCACAAGAGCATCTCTGCTAGCCCGCAGCCCTCTCTTGTTTTGCAGGCCGTGTTTAACCTGCTGATCCCGGACCACGCTGCCGACGCCTTCTCCCCTCCTCGCCTGGGTGCTCAGGGCCCTTGGGACGCGCTGCTGGAGCGGCTGCTGGGCGGGCTGGCCCGCTGGGACAGCGAGCATTTCCTGTTCATCGCCGAGCACGGCTACCTGCTGGAGCACAACTGCGCCTTCCTGCCGCTGTTCCCGCTCAGCCTGCGCCTGCTGGCCGGGCTGCTGCCGTGGCCGGTGCAGCTGCAGCCCCGCAGCCGCCTGCTGCTCTCGGCCGTGCTGCTCAACGCGCTGCTGGCGGTGCTGGCGGCCGCTGCGCTGCTGGGGCTGGGCCGGGCCGTGCTGCAGAACCGGCGCCAGGCCTTCCTGGCCGCCCTGCTCTTCTCCATCAGCCCCGCCGGAGTGTTCATGGCAGCCGCCTACTCGGAGAGCGCGTTCGCCTGCCTGGCCTTCAGCGCCATGTGGCAGCTGGAGAAGGGGCAGGGCTGCCTCAGCGGGCTGCTCTTCGCCCTGGCTGCTGGAGCCCGTGCCAATGGGCTGGTCAATGCTGGCTTCTTCCTCTACTCCCGTGCCAAGCGCTTTGCCCTGCAGCTGGGGTCAGCACCCCTGGGGAAGCTGCCCTCCTTGTGGAAGCAGCTCCTCAGCCTGGCAGTGTCAGCAGCCCTGATGTGCGCTGGCATTTTTCTGCCTTTCGCTTTGTTTCAGTGCTACGCCTACGTGAGGTTCTGCGGCCCTGGCACGGGCCTGGCTCAGAGCGTTCCTGAGCCGCTGCTGCAGCTGGCGCGGGACAAGGGCTATCGTGTGGCAGGCACGGCTGGGGCTCAGCCCCCCTGGTGCTCCCAGCGCTTCCCTCTGGTCTATTCCTACATCCAGGACACCTACTGGAACGTGGGCTTTCTGAGGTACTTCGAGCTCAGACAGATCCCAAATTTCTTGCTTGCTCTGCCTGTCACCCTTCTGTGCTCGTGGGCTGCCTGGACCTACGTCAGCACAAACCCCCGGCACTGCCTGACTCTTGGTCTAGAGAGGAGGAAGAGTGAGGAGAGGGGAACGGCCAGAGATGGATTCTGTGGCCCCGCTGCCTTCGTGTACGTGGTGCACAGCACGGTCCTGCTGCTGTTCGGGTTCTGCTGCATGCACGTGCAGGTAGGACGCGGGGGATTCCTTGTGGGGCCGGGGCAGTGACAGCACAGCACCTTGGGTGACTTCTCCTCTCCTCCCGTCTCCAGGTGCTGACCCGGTTCCTGGGCTCCTCCTCTCCCATCCTGTACTGGTTCTCAGCTCACCTGCTTCAGGAACACGAACCTTTACTCTGGAGCACAGGGACTGATAACCCAAAATTTGGGGAGCCTCTTGTGGGTAAATCTGCCAGTTCTTGTGGGATGGGAACCTCGGACAACCCCGTCGTGAGGCTGCTGCGGAACTGGCGATCGATTACCCCCCTGAGCAGGAGCATCCTGGGATTCTTCCTGGGCTATTGGCTGCTGGGGCTGATCCTGCACTGCAACTTCTTCCCATGGACGTAGTGGGGTGTGCTGGCACAGGCCAGCGTGGGACAGCAGCTCTGCTCAGAACTGAAACTCGCCTGCTGCGAAGGCCTCAGGAGGCTGCGCTGACGCTGTTGTTGCAGTTACAAAGGCGTTACTCCATGTTCTCTGTGCTGTGGTGCTGCAGCATCCTGCCCTGCTCACTGGGCATTGCTGACAGCCGGAATTGCCATCAGCTGCCCGGGCTGGGCAATGCCCTCGGCTCCTGCATCTCCAGGGGAGGCTGCGGCAGGGCTGGGTTGTGGCAGGATCCTGTGATGGGTTTGGGGATTCCCTGGGATGTGCTGTGGGAGGAGGGGAGGTTCCAGCTGCCCTGAGCCACTCAGACTCTTGTGGCGCTTGTTCCGTGGTGCCGGTTCCGGGCCCCGGGCCAGGCTGGGCAAGGAAACACGGCGAGGGCGGTGTGGGCACGTGCACGACCCCAATAAACGTGTGGAAATACCGGAGAGGCGGCACCGCCCGCTCTGCCGGGCCGGGACCGGGACCACGGCGGGGGCGGGGCCACGTGACGAAGCGATGACGCGAGGGGGCGGGGTGAAGTGACGCAACGGGGTCATGTGGTTTGGATGTCACGTGATGTATCACATGATCGTATGACGTCGGATCCACGTGCCTTGCTGTGGTCGCGTGATGTCAGGTCATGTGGTCGGCATGTATCACGTGATGTCTAATCCCGTGACGTCACAGACGCGCCAGGTTGGTACGGGGGCGGGGCCATGGGCGGGGCCAGGGTTGGTCCGGGGGCGGGGTCAGGGTTTCTCCCGGGCCTGGCTGCCCTCGCAGCTCCTCCCCCACCCCAGGCCGGGGCCCTGCCCGGTGCGTTTCGCTGCCGGGGAGATCCGCGCCGCCCGCGCTCGGGGCCGCCAGGGGGCGCTGTGGACCGCGCCGGGGCTCGGGGCGTGGCTTGGGAACGGGATCGGGGCGGGGCTCGGGTCCGGATTTGGGGCGGGGCCTGGTTCGGGGGCGGGGCCGGGCGCGCAGCGCGGCCGGGGCTGCGGGCGCCGCGGCGGGGCCATGAAGGACTGCGAGTACCGGCAGATCCCGCCCGGGGCGGCGGCCGCGCCGGGCCCGGGCCAGCCCGGACCGCTGTCGCCGTCGCCGGCGGGGGCCG
>PYHW01009782.1:440969-453935 GCA_013186435.1 Turdus rufiventris | reverse complement strand
GACGTGGCACTCAGTGCTCCGGGCTGGTGACAGGGTGGGCAGTGGCACAGGGTGGACTCCATGCTCTTGGGGATCTTTTCCAACCCCAGTGCCTCTGGGACGCCGTGATTCTGTGTCCAGCTGCCAGCGCTGGCCAGCAGAGCCACGAGGGCCTGGCACTCACCTGGGTTGAAGAGAATGGCTCCCCTCAGGTAGGTGTATTCGCTGGGGCTCAGGTCCAGCCTCCAGAAGCTGTTGAGGCACCACTGCAGGCGCTGCACGGCCGCCAGCGTGGGCTGTGTCCCCTCGGGCTCCTGCCCTTTGCTCTGGCCGCTGAGCAGGATCTTCTTGAGCATGCTGGGGGCCGGGGCCTCCATCACCTCGAAGGTCACCATCTCCTGCACCAGCCCCAGCAGGAACAGCGGCACCCAGCAGCTGTGCAGCAGCAGCAGCTGATCCTCCCGCGGCAGCAGGTGGAAGGCAGCCACGTTCTTCATGAAGTTGATGGTTTTGACCAGCACGTCGGAGGCGGCCTGGCAGGTGAGGTGGGGCGTGCGCAGGCACACGGCGCGGCGCTGCTGGCACAGGCAGCGCTGCCGGTGCCCGCCGGGCCGCAGCTCCTGGCTCAGCAGGGTGTACAGGATGGCAGGCTGCTTCTCCTTGCCGTGGCACTGGCACCTCTCGCAGCCCGTATCCACACTGGTGCTCATGGCTGAGCCAGCTCCTCGTCCAAACTCAGCTGGAGGGAGAGAGGCGTAAAATCCCTTCCTGAATCTGTCACGGGCCGGATCGTCCCTGTCCTCCCAGCTCTGCCAGCCCGTGGCTGCTCCAGCCAGCTCTTATAAGGCCAGGTCACAGTGAACACCCCTCCGCAGCCTTGACCGCCCTGATTAAGCGGCCCTCATTAAAACCACCCGACCAACCCCGTTGTTGCTGGGCTGATTGGCCAGGCGAGTTCCCAACGGCCGTTTTCTCAATGAATCGGGGCGGGAGGGGTTGTGTGGCCTTATCAGGATTACCCAAAGAGGATAAACAGAGTCATTACCCCAGGCTGTACCATGGCACCAAGGCCCCACGGAGCAGGTGTCGCTGCCAGGGTTCACAGACAAACACGGGGCGCTCGTCTGGGCCTGGCGTTCAATGGCCCCGGCGCCCGGCCTTGGGAAGAGCAACCTGGAAGTTGTGTTATCAGCGGCTGTTTGCCTGGCCTTGATCACGAGCCTCTTGTTGTTGTGGAGGAAGAGGAACCCGGGGAACTGGCAGGCAGTGATGGGCCCAGGGGTCGCGTCTCACTGAGGAATCACAGGGAAAGGGAAAATGCTTTTGTTTGCAGAATGAGATGTGAGGGGGAAAGGCCAAAATTCTCATATTTTCCCAACGGAAAGGGAGCCGGAGGTGCTGGTTGACAGCAGTTGACCATGAGCCAAAGTGGGCAATGACTGTTCAGGTGGCACTGCTGAGTCAACCCAAACTCCAGGGCCAGTTCTGGGCCCCTCACTGCAAGGCAGACATGGAGCGTGTCCAGGGAAGGGAACGGAGCCCCGGAGTGGCTGAGGGAGCCGGGGTGGAGAGCTCAGCCTGGAGAAAAGGAGCCTCGGGGGGCGCTTCTCGCTCCCAGCTCCTGAGGGGAGAAGCCAGGCCACGAGCACCGCGGCCCGCACCGCGCGTCGCCATAACAACCCCGCCGCGCCGCGCGCCCCGCCTCTTCCTGCAAGACTGACAGCCCGACTGACCAATCAACGGCGAGAGCGGCGCGGGGGCGCGCTGGGATTGGCGGGCGGGGAGGGCCCTGCGCGTCCGCCGGTTCCGGTTCCGGTTCCGGTGGCGGCCCGGTGCGGGAGCGGCGGCGCGATGGGGCTGAGCGCGGAGGAGGCGGCGGAGCAGGAGGATCGCTTCGACGGGATGCTGCTCGCCATGGCCCAGCAGCACCAGGGCGGCGTGCGCGAGGTAGCGCCGCCGGCATCGGGAGCGGGGAGGGCGGGGCAGCACCGGAGCAGCGAGCGGGAGCGGCGCGGCCTCCGCGGGCCCCGCCCCGGCACGTGGAGCAGGGGACGCACGTGCGCTGCTCCCGGAGCGGCCGTAACGGTCCCTGGCAGCGCCAGCTCCGCTCGTTAATTAGCGTGGTGTTAATCACCGCGGCCTCGCTGGCCGGAGGGAAGCACCAAGCACCGCAGGGCCGGACCGAGCTGCCCCGGTCACCCCCCGGTACAGCCCGTGAGGCCTGGCCGTGATCACGGGATCCCCTGGTGACCGGGGATCCGCTCACACCCCACTCACCAATAATTTTTTAAAGAATTATTCTGTTACTGCCCCTCGTGTTGCGGCAAAACCTCTGCCTGAAACCCCCACGGGACAGGATTCCTGGGAAATAAAGATCAGCCACGTTCAGGGAGAATATGAGTTTAGAGGGGGTTTGGATGTGCTGGTTCATTCATCGGTGATCCTGGCCGCTGTAAAAAGAAGGAATATGTGTGCTTTTAGGTGTGAAAAAAAGCAAAATATGGTACATTATGTATACATATAAATATATATATAATGTATGTATGCATGCCTAAATCCATTCCTGCTTGCACAGCTGAGTGCTTTGAGGGCTTTCTCCACGGGGCTGATCCCAGGGCACAGCCACAGAGGGAGGATAAATGATGAAGTTTGGATAAATGATAAAGGATAAATGCTCTGGACACACGAGGTGGCTCTGGGTGACCTGGGCTCACTGCTCCTTTTCTCTCCACCCTCTCCCTGTTCCCCAGCTCGTGAACACCTTCTTCAGCTTCCTGAGGAGGAAGACGGATTTCTTCACCGGGGGAGAGGATGGAGTAGCAGAGAAGGTAAAAATGAAACCTTCAGGCTTTTAACCCTTCTCCCTTCCATCCCACCCGGGTCTGGGCCATGCCAAGGGTCCCTGCTTGAGCAGCTGCCAGCATCTGGGTGCACAGCAGCTCCTGAGGGAAGGAAAGCCAGAGGTGAGGAACACACAATTCCCTGCTCAGGTGATCCCTCAGTGCAGATTTCTTGCCAGGCTCTGGCCAAAGGCTAGTTTGGAAAGCAAACCTGCCAGACACACTGACTGAGCAGTGACACAGCAGCGATAACCCCACGTTACCTTGTTTGTTAGCTCAGGAAAAGCACAAAGTCCACAGCTCTGCACTGGCAGCTGCCCCTGGCTGGGCTGGGAGCCTGGACACTGCTCCCCTCCTGCAGGGAGCCCTTGCTGGAACTGGAGGGGGTTTAAGGTCCTTTCAACCCAGAGCATCCCGTGATTCTCTGAAAGGAAGAAAGGTGAACCCTACTGTCATTTTTCTCAGAATAGAGAGCAGCTCTCCCCCCTTCTGGAGGCTGTGTGATCCCCCCTGAGTGGCAATTGAGAGGAGCCTGGCTGCTCTCCTTGGCAGTCTGTGCCTGGGAAAGAACAGGCTTCGTCCCCTTGGGTGGTGGCATCTGCCAGAATGCTTTGTGGGCTCCTGGAAAAGTGCTCTGGCACCATGGGAACCACAACAGATGTGGAAGGAGCTGCTTCCCCAGTGCTGCTGTGCCCTTGGCATGGACGAGAAAGGAGGGTGGGAAAGTCACTGCATTTTTTGGGTGCCATTTCAGCAGGCTGTGGTGCGGGTCAGGGAGGTGTGGGCAGTGGCAGGGACAAGGCCAGGCAGGGAAGATAATTTCCTCACCGTGGATCACGGGGTTGGGAACAGGCTGGGACATCCTGGGGGATGCACATCTTGCATTCTGTGCTCCAGGAGACACTGGAGCCAAGCTGTGTAAACAATCCTTGCTGCTAAAGCAAAGCAGAAATACTCAGTGCTTGCTTACAAACTACAGTTTGCTTGGAAAAGGTTCAGGGTTTCCCTCCCACTCTGAGGCTCCTGGGATGTGTATAAATAAATTTCCCTCCTCCAATTCCTTTCTGAGGATCTCTGTGTTGTTTTCTGGGGCAGACCTGAGCTCACCTACGTGCTGCTCTGCACAGCACCCCTGCCCTTATCAACCCTGGGGCAATTCTCTGGCTCCCTGCCTGTGTACTCAGCTTTCCCCCTGAGCACGCAGCCCTTGCCATCAGAGACCTTGGGATTTTGCCTCCCAGAGTCACAACAACCTCTGGAGAATTGGGAGCAGGGCTCAAACAAAAAAAGATTTATGGAGGAGCTCACCTCTCGGTGTGAAAACACGGGACTGTTTTGAGAATTTCTCTTCTAAATCTTTGCACTGAGGCTCTGTCTGGAGAAAAGCCCAGGCGTGGGAAAGGTCAGAAGGAGGTAAAAGCGTTGGATGTGGTGTGTGCAGCTGTGCTGGAGGTGTGGAGCAGCTTAGGGTGGCTGGCTTGGGCATCAGCTCGTCCTGCTGGAATTGCACAAAGGACAAATAGACAGAGGATTTTAATTCACTGTTATCTCCTGGAAACACACTCCCTGTGTAACTAGGAAAGGCTACATTTACATATTTAAAATTTTCTCTGTTTCCTGCCTTTTCACTTCCTCCCCTGCTTTTTGAAATGAAGAATCTCTAGATTTTCACCCTGAAAGACTGAGTGAAGACGAAGGGAAAACTCCTGACATCTGTGTGATGTTGTGCTGCTCAGGAGGGCGAGCTGGCTGCTTTGGGTTTGGGTTTGGGTTTGATGTGGTGTTCTTTCCCCCCTCAGCTGATCACAGAGGCCTTCAGCCACCACAACAAGCTGGCGCAGAAGGAGCGCAAGGAGAAGAAGGCGCGGCAGGAGGCGGAGCGGCGCGAGAAGGCCGAGAGGGCTGCACGCCTGGCCAGGGACAGGGACAGGGCCAGGGACACGCAGCAGGCCAGCGAGCCACGCATCAAGGAGCTCACAGACGAGGAGGCAGAGAGGCTGCAGCTGGAGATCGACCAGGTGAGAGCCGTGCCAGGGCTGTGCAGGGGCAGCTTTGTCCTCCCTGGCGCTCTCGGGGGTTGGAGGGCTCAGGTTTGTTCTTTTCCCAGTGGCAGCACGGAGGGAGCCTTGCCCTTGGCAGTGCCTCAGTAGCTCTCCTAAGGGCTGGAAATTCAGTGTTCAGTGGGATGCAGTGAGTGCTGCTCTTCAGCTGGGGCCATGTGGTGCCAGCTCAGGAGGTGACAGGGCAGCTCTTGACTGAGCCTGTTCTGCTCTGCTCTTTTCCAACAGAAGAAAGAGGCACAAGGGCAGGGCAATGGTGTGCCAGAGAAACCCTCGGAGGAGGAAGGTGAATCTTCAGATTCCAACAAACAGGTAAAACTCATCTGGAGATACTCTAGAATCATTAAATGGTTTGGGCTCATCCTGTTCCACCCTCTGCCATGACACTTTCCACTACACCAGGTGGCTCCAAGGCCTGTCCAAAATACACACTTGGAAAACAGCAATTACAAAATACACAATTCCTAAATGTGCCAATACAGAGGGCTTTGGGGGTTCTTTCTTGTAGCAGTGTTTTATCAGAAGCAGCTCTTAATTATGGAGGTAAATTTAAGTGGGTATAAAATACAAACATCTGATCTGCAATCCTTATAAAACCTAAGAGTTGTTGTGACAATGGAAACTGGAAAAGCTTCTTTCTTCACTTGAATTGCTTAGGGAACAGATGATGAAGAGGAAGATGAGAAGGATAAAGGAAAACTCAAACCCAACTCTGGCAATGGAGCTGACCTTCCAAATTATAGATGGACACAGACTCTCTCAGAATTGGATGTAAGTAGTGCTGGATGACCAGGATCTGAGGAATCCGAGAGGGAATGAGAGCAGGGGCTGGAAGTTTGAATGTCCAAGAGCTGTGAGAGAGCTTGGTAACTCAGGAAAATTCCCAGGAGCTGCAGTTTGCCAAATTCTGGTCTTGGTTTAACCAGGCATTAAAATCTTCCCTTTTTATGGTCCCTTCCTTCCACCTCCTGCTCGCTCAGTACCTCAGGGAAGAGTCCCAGAGTCCCTGCTCTGCCTGGCTCTGCTGAAAGCAAGGCAAAAAGCTTGAACAGCTGCAGGGGAGGGTAAGGAGGAATTTCCCTGGCCTGCTCCTCAGATCTGCTCCTTTCTGTGCAGCTGGCTGTGCCCTTCAAGGTGAGCTTCAGGCTGAAGGGCAAGGACGTGGTGGTCGACATCCAGAGACGCCGCCTCAGGGTCGGCCTCAAGGGCCACCCTCCTGTCATTGATGGGGAGCTCTTCAATGAGGTCAAGGTGGAGGAGAGCTCCTGGCTCATTGAGGATGGCAAAACAGTCACTGTGCACCTGGAGAAGGTAAAGCAGGCTGGGCTGGGCTGGGCAGGACTCAGGCTGGACTGGACCGTACTCAGGCTGGGCTCAACTCTCAGCATCGCTGCCCTGGGTGCCTTGTCTGGTCATGGGGTATTTGAGTTCCCCCACCTTCAGCCTCATTTTAAGCTGTTCCAGGATATTCAGTATATTTCTCAACAGTTCAGGGAAAGCTGGAAGGAAATCAGTCATTTCAGTGTTGTGCTTTAGTGTGTTTTGACATCTGTTAGTGACACGAAAATCCAGGGACAGATCTCCTTGTGTCCCTCCTTGTGTTCCCTCTGGGCCTCTCCAGGTGGTTTGTTCTAATCCCATTTATGCCATGCCAAACAAGACATCTGACATTCTCTCAGATCTCCCAGCTGTGAAAATTTAGGCTGCCTAAAGTGGTTTGAAACAAAAATACCCTTTATCTATGTTCAGATTTTACTGATATTTAGAAAACTGTCAAAAAAATTTTTGAGCCCATCTTTTTTTTTTTTTGTGTGTGGCTGAGACTTAAAAGCCCTAGAAAAGTCCAAGAAAGATAAACTTGTTTTTGCTTCTTCATCCTCTAGATCAACAAAATGGAGTGGTGGAACAAACTGGTTTCCACAGACCCAGAAATCAACACCAAGAAAATTAATCCAGAGAATTCAAAGGTAAGAATTCTTTTATTTTATGGGATGGGGCCTGCTCAGAAATTACCTCGGTTGAGGCCAGAGTGGTTCCAATCTGGATCTTGCTTTCAGCTGTCAGACCTGGACAGCGAGACTCGCAGCATGGTGGAGAAGATGATGTATGACCAGAGACAGAAATCCATGGGCCTGCCCACCTCTGACGAACAGAAGAAGCAGGACATTTTGAAAAAGTGGGTACAGCTCATTCCTTTGCATGGCTTTGCCTTCCCCAGTGCCTTCTCCTCTTCCTCTCTGGCACAAACAAGGGCACAGCTTGCCCTTCAGTCCTAGCCCTGCTCACATCTGCACACTCACTGGGTTGGACCAGCCACCAGTGTCTGTAAAAGCTATGGGGGTAGAAAGCCCAGTGGGAAAATGTGGGAATAGCCCAGCTCTGGAATTGTTGATTACAACAACTGGAATCTGCTGATTTCAATTCCAGAAGGCACATTCAGAGCTGGAGGTGCCATCTCTGCTGAACTTTACCATGGTTTTGATTGGTGTGTAATCTCCCTCGGTAGCCAGCTAATCACCCCTCCCTTCCTCCCTCCACTCACCCCAGACAGTTGTCCCCAAGCCACTTTTATGGCTTTATTGCCCTGTTTTCCCTGCACTGTGGCAGGGAAGTGACTCCTGGAGCTCCCAAGGCCGTTTGGGAAGGTGTGGAGGCAATTCTGGGTCACAGCTTCTTCAGCCCCACACTTTATCTCTGGGTGAAGGATTGCTGTGGCTGACCTGACTCCTCTGGCTTTGTCTGTGGTGCCAGCAGCTTTTCTGGGGTTTGACAGAGCAGAGACCAGGCTTCCCTGGGGGGCCCTGGGTGGGAAGCACCCTCTGCTCCTGGGATGCCGCATGCAGGACACCTCCCTGCAGGGTCACGGGTTTGGTGCTCTGGAAGTTTGGCTGGCAGAGGATGGAGAGGAAGTTTAGACTTTGTCCAGGGCAAAGGAGACTCAGTGACACCCGTGAGGGTGCTGATGGCAGTGGAGCTCTCCTGGCTGCCAAACAAGGACAGGATCCTCACAGCACAGGTGGAAATGCAAAGTGGAAACACTGCGGGGGTGTTGCAGGGGAAGCCCTGAGATGGGAGCACAAAGGAGACCAAGGTGCCCTTACCTGCGCCGTGTGTGAGTCTGGGATGTGCTGGGTCCCTTGGGGAGCAGAGCGGAGCAGAGGAGCCTCTGTGTGCCCTGGGCACAGCACTGCCCTCAGAACTGCCCCATGTAACAACCTGAGTCCAAACAGTCCTGGAGGGTGTCCTGCCCATGGCAGGGGGTTGGAACAAAATGATCTTTAGGGTCTCTTCCAGCTCACACCATTCTGTGATTCCCTCTGCTGAGTGCAGTACATTTGAAATCAGATTCCTCTGGTCATGTCCCCCCTGAGTTTTTAGTGTCAGAGCACTGGGATATTCCCATATTGCCAGTAAAGGTGTCAGGCTGGAGCTCCAGCCCTAATCTGCCTTCACCATCTCCCCTCTGCCCCACAATCGTTGTGTGGCTGCTGAGTGTCCAGAGTCCCAGTGAAGGGTGTGTCCTTGATCATCAACACCTCCCTGTGTCCGGGCTGGCAGGAATGCTGCTCCCACTGACCCCAGGAAAGGTGTTGGTAGGGAGAGTGCAGGAAATGAGTCCCGAGGAGCTCAGCAGATCCTCCCTGCTCTGGGGGTGTGGGGTTGCAGCAGAACCCCACAGAGCAGGAAGCAGAAACCCTTCCCTCCCCACCCAGGCTGCTGCTGACCCACCCAAACTCCTGTCTTTGTTTTCCTTGCAGGTTCATGGAACAGCATCCAGAAATGGACTTTTCAAAGGCTAAATTTAACTGAGCTCTCCCCCTTCCCCCCTCTTTCAGCCAGCCTGAATGGGGCAGGATGTGTATGGTTATATGGATATTCCTCACCTTGGGCAAGTAAAAAACTTCAGCATCCCCCACCCGAGCTTGCTGTGGAGGCACCTGCAGAGTCACCTGAGTGTCCTGTGGAGCAGCAGGCAGGGCCCCAGAGCAGCTCCAGGCAGAGGCATCTGCCAAATCCCCAAAGGGCACTGAGGAGAGAGGGAAGGGTTACAGCAAAAAGGGGTGTTAGGGCTGAGAGCCAGAGCTGAGAGGTTTTGGGGTAAATCCTTGAGGTGTTGCTTCGCTTCCCTGAGGTGCTCTGCCACTGGCACAGGCACTCCTGAGTTCTGCTCCTTCCTGCTCCCCTGTGAAAACATGGGGCAGTTGATTTTGTGAATAAACCTGTTTCTGCCTTCTTGGGAAGGGAAAGCAGCAGTTGGCAAGCACAGCTCCTGCAGTGCAGCCAGACCCTGCTGCTCCTGTTGGGGGGACAGCTGGAGCCCTGCAGGGCTCCCAGCACAGCTGGGCAGGGCAGCAGGGACAGGGAGGCTGTGCCTGGGGTGGGAGAGGGTCTGGGGGGCTCAGGGGATGCTGTTGTTGCTGGGAGTGTCCCTGCCTCTGTTCCAAGAGCCTCTCTCCCCGCTGGGCCAGCTCCTGCTGATGAGTGGCATCACTCTGCATGTTCAAATCTTTGTTAAATCTGCAGTGCAACATAAAGGAAAACAAGTGGAATATCGCGGGCAGAGCGTGTGGTTTCTGTGGCAGAAGGGATCTGGGGTGGGAGAGGGAAGGGGGGTACAGGGGGGCCCCTCTGGTGCTCCCAGCTCAGGACTGATGTCTCTGCCTCCCCAGTGGGAGCTGGGACTTGCTCAGGACCCAACTTAAACCCTCAGCACTGCCCAGGGTGGCTGCTCTGGGCTCTGCTCCCCCAGAGCAGCCACACCAGGGAGCCTCCCCTGGTGTCCTTTAGGAGCTAACAGGGAGAGTGTCAGGAAATCCTGGGCTCTGTCCCAGATCCCTCTGCCTCCCCCAAACATTTCCACCTCCTCCCCGAGGGATGGGCACGAACGGCTGGAAATCCTGTCCGGGCAAAGTCCGGCCTGGCAGCACCTGGCCTGGTGGGGCTGTTTTTGAGCTGCAGAGCACTCTAAGTGCTTTGCATGAAGTCTCTCAGTTTTACAGGCTCTTGGGGTTAAAAAGCAGTCCCCACCCAGCACAGCAGTGACCTTGAGGGTGAGCAAGGGCCCAGATGGGGCAGCTGCCTCTGGAGTGCTCTGGCCTGGATCTTCCTGCCTGTCTGATTTACAGATCACCTACACACACCTCCCTTTACCCTACACACACCTCCCTTTACCCTACACACACCTCCCTTTAACCTACACACGCCTCCCTTTACCCTACACACGCCTCCCTCCACCCTACACACGCCTCCCTGTCCATGCTTTGGCCCTGATAAAAGAGCAGCATCTCCTATTCTCATTAAAAAAGCTGAGTTAAGGTGGATTTGAAGGTTTCAGCCCCAGGATGAGCTACCTGCCTGTCAGCACTGAGCCCTGGTTTGTGGGACAGGTGAGCTGGGAGGGCTGAGCTGCTCTGGGGTGTGATGAGCTTCACCCCATCTCAGCTCCGTCAGTGCTGCAGCTGGGGGAGCAGGGCCAGAGCCTGCACCTGCAGCAGAACCTGCATCCTGCCCCAGCCCCTCCTCAGGGACAGGCACGGGCAGGCACCAGCCAGCCATAAACCAGCAGAGTCCAGGCACCACCCCGAGCCCAACCTGTGGCTTTGTTCTTTCCCCGTTTCCTGCTCAGCCCTGGTCCCACAGCAGAGCCCTGAGCCTGGCCTGCAGCTCCTGGCTCTGGGAGCACGGTGGGAGTCCCTGCTCTTTGGAAGCACAGAGCTCCCTCAGGGGTCCCAGGCTCTGCTGTCCTCAGTGGGGTCATGGCTGCTGTGAGCCAGGGCAGTGTTTGGGGAAATACCTGGAAAATCCCAGATTTGCTGGGTCTGGTGGCAGCGCCAGGACCCCAGGGAAGCTGGGGAAGGGTTTGGGAGGAAGGAGTGTGGCTGGGAGAACGGGGCCATGGCTGTGGCCTGACCCCAGGGAGGAGGTGAACGCCCCGGCCGTGTTTGTGAACCCTGGCTGATCCCAGAGCTGCCCCTGGACTTTGGCTCCTGGGCCAGCGGAACAGAAGGTGTTGCACTGATGGCCTTGTCCCCTGCAAACACCCCTGGCCACCACTGTCCCCAGGCCAACTGGAACTGGGAGCACCCCTCTGCTTCCTAAGGCAGCTTCCCCTGGGATAAACCCTGCTGGCTCCAGGATTAAGGAATGCAAAGCTCCACCTCAGTGTGGGTCCCTGGAGAGCACAGAGTGTGGCAGGAGTGTGGCCTTGTCCTTGTGCCCAGGGCAGGGAAACGCTGAGCACCACAGGAGTGCTGGGATCAAACCATGCAAACACAGCAAACACATCCCTGCAGAGCAGGGAGGGACAGGGACAGGGACAGGTCCCTTTGCCTTCCCTGGCCTGTGCCAGCTCACCTGGAGCAGGGACAGGGATGGGGACAGGTCACCAAAGTCCCTTTGCCTTCCTTTACCTGTGCCAGCTCACCTGGAGCAGTGACAGGGACAGGGACAGGTCACCAAAGTCCCTTTGCCTTCCCTGGCCTGTGCCAGCTCACCTGCAGAAGCCGTTTCGGTGCTGCCACCAGCCGGAGGCAGAGCCCAGAGCTCTCACCTGCCCAGGGCCCCTCCCCACCTCCTGTACAGGCTCTGCAGAGAGCTTTCCTAAGGGTAATGTTTTCCTCAGTCATTTGGGGTTTTTTTCCTTAACAGCAGCTCCTGCCTTAGCTTTTATTAATGAATATTGCAGCTCAGAGCATTTGGGAAGTATCCCAGGCTCCAGGATGCTTTGGGAAGAGCAATGGAACAGCAAAAGCCCAAGGAAGGGAACATCCCCAGAGACCCTTCCCAGCCGAGAGAAGGCAGCATTTCCCTGTTCCTGGCTCTGAAATCCTCCCAGGAAACAGATCCCGGTCCTGTGCACCAGAGGGAACCCCCACAGCACAGCCAGGAATGGAGCCCTGCAGGTTACCCTGAAATTGCAAAGTGCAGAACTGGTCCTTCAAGTCACGGGTCAGAGGCTGGGCCTCCATCCCTGAGCTGATCCTGCAGAGCAAACCCCACATTTGCTGCTGAGCTGGTGACATCACAGGGACAACTTGGAAATTCTGCCCCCAGGCTCAGCTTTTCCAGCATCACCGCCCAGGGAAGGTCCAGGCTTCCCTCCATGTCAGCAAACACCTCCCCAGAGGCTCCTGATCTGCCCAGACACCAGCCTGGCATTTGGGATCCCCCTGGAGCTACCAAATGGATGAAAACATCTTTGTCCATCTGGGACAGCAGGAATCAGCCCCCACCCCAGGATCCCCAAGAAAACAGGAATGGGAAACTCACAGCACAGGTAAAGAGCACAACTTTTACTTTATAAAAAAGACCAAACCAGAATGTTTAAGGCCAACGAGTGCAAAAGAATCCCACAAGACACCACAGCTGAACCAGCTTCAGGGACCATCGAGTGACAATCTTCCCTGGTGAGCTTTTGGGAGGCTTGGGTTTTTTTTTGCTAGTTTAATCCACACACACTCACTCTTCACACCCAGACTAGACACTAAAAATGTGCATCTGCTCGTTGCAAGTCCAGCTCACCCCTCGTCTCCAAAGCAGAGCCCACAGAGCTGTGTCAGGGTGACCCATGAGACACTCAGCTTGCAGGAAACTTGTCCCAATAACAATGTACAAACCCCTGAGAAGCAGAAGCCAAGCAGGTCCCTCAGGATGGGCAGCACTGGGGAGGAGGTGACCTCACCCAGCTCCCCTGGAGTCCCAGCCTGGCCTTGCTTCAAGTCTTTCCCTTGCATAAACTCGATTTCTCATAAACCAACAACTTTAAACACAAAGCAGGGAGGGGAAGCCAAATCCAAGGCTCAGTCTCTTCCCTTTATCTTCAAAATATCTCTGTCAGTGTCTCCAGGTGTGGTCTCAGTAATGCCCCTGATTTCTGGAAGCACACTCTGAAAAAAGACAGGCTTTACAAAACCAGGCTCTAACAGGGACTGGAACTGGAATTTCAAAGGGTTTTGGCTTTTTAAAGCAGCCTGAGAGCTTGTGAGAGGAATTAAATCCTTCCTCCCTGCCCAAACCTCTGAGGAGCAACCACAGGCTGTAAAATAAAGGCACATTTCAGTTCAATTGAGGCACATTTCAGTTCAATT
>PYHW01009782.1:385229-404588 GCA_013186435.1 Turdus rufiventris | reverse complement strand
AAAAAAAAGGAAAAAAAAAAGGAAAAAAAACCGGAGTGGCGCCGGCGAGGGGCGGCTGCGCGGGGCGCGGCGGGAGCGCGGTCGGTGCCCGCAGGGACTCGCACTAAACCGGGCCCGGCCGCCCCCCGCCCGCCACCGGCTCCGCCGAGCGCTGCGCCCCCCCGTGTCCCGCCGGGCCTTATATAGCCCCGCGGCGCGCCCCATTGGCCCGGGCCCCCGCCAATCCCGGCCCGAGCCCGGGCCCAGGGGGAAGAGCGCGGCTGCACCGGGACCAATCGGAGCGGCGAACAGGGACGGGGGCGGGGCGAGAGGAGGGGCGGGCCCGGCGCAGCCCCGCCCCCGGCGCGCGCGGGAATCCCGGCGGGGATTGGCGGGCCCGGCGCGGCCTCGGGGTCCCGGCGGTGCCCGGTGGTACCCAGCGATGTCCTCGGTGTCCGGCTGGGGCTCGCTCATCCCACACCACTGCCCTCCTGCTGGCTCCCACTGCTGCCCCACTGGTGCCATTTCATCCTTTGACACGCGGCTCGTACCCTCTGATACCCCAGTAATACCCCAGTGATGCCCCAGTGATACCCCAGTGATACCCCAGTGATACCCCCACTGATACCCCACTGATCCCCCAGTGATACCCCACTGATGCCCGTGGTCCAGTGCCCGAGGATGTGATGCCCCAGTGATGCCCCAGTGATGCCCCATTTATACCCTGGTGCCCCACACTTGCCCTGTGATCTGTTCCCCCAGTGATGCCCATCGATGCTCTGCAGGCTGGTGCCCATTGAGTCTCCCTGGAGTGATCCTCATGGTCTGACACCCCATGGCTTGTCACTCCACAGCTCAGTGTCCCCATCCTGACACCCAGGCCCCTGGCCCTGGCCAGCAGAGTCCCCAGCGCACCCAGGAGACACAGGGTCACACCCTGGGGTGATGGAGCTCCAGGAGCTCAGACCCAGCCCCTAAATCCCAGAGTAAATCCCAGAGCGTGGCCCAGCTCTCAGCTGAGCCACCACCTCCTCCTGGGGCCAGACGTGTTCCCGGCCTCTGGCCACCCATTTGCTTTCATCCCAACAGCTCCCATCCCTTTGCAGGGCTCATTTCTGCGCAGCGTTCCACCCTGCAGACATTTCCAGCAGGGCCCTCCCTGCTGAGCTGGTGCCCCGCGGTCCTGGGGACGGCCGGAGCAGCTCCAGCTCCACGCCTGCCCTGGTCACTCCCATTTCCCTGGGTCCTGCTTGGAGCTGGGATCAATCCTTAGACACCACGAGCCCTGCTGGGAGACGAGCCAGTGCTGATTTGTTTTTAGACCCTCGCAGGGTTTTATTGTAAGAAGTCCCCAAAAACTCCCGTACATCCACCTTGGGACCTTCCACCTCAGGGAAGCACTGCAGAGCTCTTCCAAGATGCAAAGTCCGTCTGAGAAGCCAAGGCCGCTGCCACATCCCAGGGTTTGCTGCTGGGAGCTGGAGCTGGCTGAGAAAGAGGAGCTGGGGGAATTTGGGTGTTCAGGAGCATCCAGAGCCGGGGTTGGAGGGGAGAGAAGAGCAGTGTTGTCCTGAGCCCTGATTCCCTCTGAATCCTCCCCATTCCCGATGCACTGACAGCCAGAGGGGTCCCAAGGGGGCTGGGGTCCCCTCTGCCAGGGTCCCTGTGTGAGGTGCTCCTGCTGCTGTGGTGTTTTGCTCCCTGGGGTCCGTCCATGACTCCACCAGGCTTCTCCATCGGGATAAAAATGCTCCTGGGTGCTCCCCATGAGGCTCCGAACTGGGGCACAGCACAAGGGGAGACCTGCTGGAAAGTGATTTTCCAAGGAACTTGATTAATGAATCAGGCAGCTGCCTCTCATGGCAAAACCCATTTGATGTTGCCGGCAGAAAAGCTGGATCAGGAAAGGTTTCCCAAGAGGATGAGAGGGCCCAAATGGCTTTAGGGATCAGGATCCATCCAGCCGGGGGATTCAGCAGAAGGAAGGGCTGCTCAGGGGCTGAGCACCCCATGGATGTGGGGCCTGGGGACCCCCAGCTCTGGCAGCCCCGGGCGCTGGGGCAGGATCCAGGCACGGAGATCTCACGGACGAGGCGCTGCGGATGCTCCTGGGATGAGCTGGGCTGGACTCTGGGCTGCCCGGGCCGAAGGGGACAGAGGCGCTGCTGGCTCCGGAGGAAAGCTGGGCGCAGTGGAAGGAGCTGACGCGCTCGGGGCGGGCGGGCAGAGCCGCTCGTTACCCTCCATCCCCGAGCCATCATCCCCGAGAGCCGCCGGCAGCGAGCCCGGCGCTGTGAACGGCACCCGGGCCGTTCCCTTCCAGCTCTGCCAGGGCCAGCCCGGCCTTCATTCGTTTGTTTTGCTGGCAATTATGGAATAATCATCGTCCTGGGGTGAAACGCGGGCGGATCCTGCCTGCCGGGGGTGGCAGGAGGGTGGCGGAGCCCCTTTGGACACGGGGGTGGGGCAGGGGCTGGGCAGGGGGGCGGCTCGGGATGCCCGGACCCCGCTTGCCCCTCGGATCTGGGGTTGGCAGCATCCCCACGGACACCGCTCCGTGCCCCGGGGACATCGGGGACCCCGCAGGGCCGGGATCGCGGGGAGGAGCGGGCGGGGGCACAGATGGAGCCCCCCGAGCTGAGCGGAGCCCCTCGGGGCGCTGGGGAGCCCTGGCAGCCCCGCCGGGCCGGTCCGGGGGGCACTGGGGCAAAGGAGCTGCGGGAGTGGGGCACTGGGTGAAAGAGGCTCCGGCCCGGAGAGACCTCGGTGACTCGCGTGGGACCGGCTCCCTCCCACTCGGGATTACGCAGGGCGTCGCCACCTCCCTGAGCAAGCAGCAGGGACCAAGCCCTGCTCCCGGAGCCACCGACGTCACGCAGTGTCGCCTCGGGGGACAGCAGTGCTGCTGCCGGGGTGGGGGCATTCGGCCGTGCTCACGTCAGCCGTGTCCCGGGCTGTCCCTGTCGCCGTGCCCGCGGCAGCTGGCACCGTGCGGGCGCTGCCTGATCCACGCACACCGAGCCGCCGTGTGCGGGGCTGCCCCGCGCAGACACCAACTGACCCCGGGCAGACAGGAACTGTCCCCACGGAGACACAAACTGTCCCCAGGTAGACAGGAACTGTCCCTACGGAGACACGAACTGTCCCCACGGAGACACGAACTGCCCCCAAGTGGACACGAACTGTCCCCGGGCAGACCCGAAGTGTCCCCAAGTGGACACGAACTGTCCCCAGGTGGACACGAGCTGTCCCCACGCAGTCACACACTGTCCCCAGGCAGACCCGAAGTGTCCCCAGGCAGATTCCAGCCAGCACGGCCGGGCAAACACGCACTGTCCCATGCACAGCTGCTGCTGTCCCCGCACACTCGTCACTGTCCCCACGCCCACGCTGCCATCCCCACGCATCTGCCCGTGTCCACGTGCCCGCTGTGGGTTTAGGAGGTGGAGTCCTTCTCCACGGCCGTGTCCAAATCCTCCCTCGGCAAACACAGTTCCTGGACACCTCCCAGTCACTCGGGTTCACTGTCCAGCCCCGCTCACTCCCGCACAGCCCGTCCCACAGGTGCCACCACTGCTCACTGGTCACCCGTGTCCCTGGGCAGTGCCACCGCCTGCCGTGGTGACCGCAGCTGTCCAGAGAGGTGTTTTACCCGTGCGAGGCTGGGTTTGGTGTAAGGGGCGTTGTGAGCACCCCCTGCACGGCACGAGGGGTGTCACTGCTGCCACTCTCTGCTCTCAGCCTGGGGTCCCTGTGTCACCAGCCCGGACCCCCAGACTCGGCCACATCCCGTCCTGGAGGGGATGGTGAGCGATGCCGCCGGAGCGGGGCCACCCGGGAGGTGCTGGGATGAAAGGGAGCGCAGGGTGTCATTAGTGCAGGTGACACAGAGCTGGGGAATGGCACCTGTCACCTCCCCCGGCTGCTGCAAAGTGCTGCCCGGGGAGCGGGGGGGACACGGCACCGCCAGGCTCTGGGGACAGCGACACGGCAACAACGCAGCCCCTGCACTGATGTGGCCCCCTTGAATGTCCCCTGGGGTGTCACTGGCTGGGGACATCCCTGTCCCCTGGCAGCATGACCTGTGTGTCCCCCGGCTCGGTGGCTTCCCGGGGACACCACGTGCTGGTTTTTTTGGCATGACTGTGCCTTTACAGGGATAAAGGCATCCCTGTGGCAGGGATGACCCATCTCAGTGCCACTAATTTGGGCCTGGCAGGGAGCACAGCCACTCCCTCGCTCCAGGATTTTGGGCCCCGGGTGACACCTGAGCGCAGCTGCGGGTGGTGGCAGCTCCAGGACACCCTGTCCCACCCTGGGAGAGCCGGGAGCTCCGCTCTGGAGGCTGCTGAGCCTGGCTCGGTGACTCGGGGAGTGACCTCACGGGTGTTTCGAGGGCTCTCAGTCCGTGCTGGGGCCATTGGGACGGTCCCTCCTGCCACCCACTGCACCCCAGGCTTCGTGCTGGACCACGGAGGGAAATTGAGGCACGGAAAATCCCATCTCCTGGTTGGGGCTGCAGATCTTTAGCCCTCATGGATGGGGGCTGTGGAAGGGGCATCAACACGATGGCAGGACAAGGTCATCCTGCTCAGAGCCCCTTTTCTCCCTGTCCGTGGTGCCACCACTGAACATGCTTTGGGATATGGGGCACAGGGGAAAGACAGCACTGCCAGGACCGTGGGGGACACGCTGGGGCCCATCCAGCCCCAGCCTCAGCACTGGGTGTGCTTTGGCAGTGGCTCAGCGGTGACAGCCCAGCCCTGGAGGGATCATTAGTCCTCCCTCATTAAATAAAGTTACTCACCCTTTGAGACAGAAACAAGAATATCCTGGAAATGCCTCGGTTTGGGGAGTTCTCGCTCTGAAGGTATGACTGAAATCAGGCTGCAGGTGATGCTCCCTGGCACGTGGGCAGGTGACTTACCTGGGCACTGCCCGGGGCTGCTGCAATCCTGCGGCTCCCTCCGTGCCCGGGACGGGCACTGTCTGGGGTGGGCAGTATTCAGAACAGGCAGTGTCCAGGATGAGCAGTGTCCAGGATGAGCAGTGTCCAGAATGGGCAGTGTCCAGAATGGGCAGTGTTCAGGATGGGCAGTGTCCGGGATGGGCAGTGCCTGGGGTGGGCAGTGCCTGGGGTGGGCAGTGTCCGGAGTGGGCAGTGTCCAGTATGAGCAGTGTCCGGGGTGGGCAGTGTCCAGTATGAGCAGTGTCCGGGGTGGGCAGTGTCCAGCATGAGCAGTGTCGGGGATGCTGGTGGGATCTGGCTCCTCAGTGAGGGCTCAGCTCCAGTCTCAGCTCCTGGAGAAAATCACAGCGCTCAGAGGCTCCCAGGGCCTCTCCCCTGGGGATGGGACCTTTGTCCTGTCCCAAGCTGGACCAGGCAGGTGCTGCCCCTTTCTCCCGGGGTAACACACAGATGGGATGGGCAGAGCCGTGCAGGGACACCCAGGGCTGTGCTGGGTGATCCATGCCCCTGGAAAAGAATCTTCCCCTGGGAGAGCCTCCAACACATCCTCACACCGCTCCCTCCAGGGAGGGATTTGGGAGCCTGGGCTTTGTCAAAAGCCAAAAGCTGGAAATGTTTTAAAATGTTCCCCTGGGATGGGGCTCCCGTTGTCCCTGAGCCATGGCAGGAGAGTGAGAGGTAAACTCTCCAAGGTGTCACAGCCACCTTGCTCCTCTGGGACAGCCGGGACCGTGAGGCAGCAGCAGGAGTCTGAACAGCTGGAAAAACCCCCACTAAAAATTAACATTAATTTATTAGAATATTTATGATAAAAACCAAGAATCTCTTTACATGTGGGTTTGGTTTTTTTTTTTCCTTTTTATACAAGAGAATTTCCATTGCTTTTTTTTTTTTTCCTCCTGGAAACAGAGCAGGGCAGCAGGCAGGCGCAGGCAGCGACGTGGGCGCTCGCCCCGGTGACGGAGCCCCGCGGAGCTGGGGGTGCCAGCGGGGTGGGAGCAGTGGGACGTGGGACAGGGGCCCACCAAGGCAGCGGGGCAGAGCGTGGCAAGGCACGGCACAGGGAGGGGACAGCGACCGGGGTCCCTGGGCAGGGGGAGCACCCCTGGCGAAGGTGGCACGTGGGGTGACAGATTCAGGGCACCCCTGAGCCCGGGCAGGACTGCGAGTCACCACAACTCCCAGCGATCCTCCCAAGCCTTGGGGAAAGAATGTCCCCTTGCTGCCAACCTTCCGGATCCAGCGTGTCCCCAGGCTGGGGGAGCTGGCACTCGGCTCTCCCCCAGCTCCTCTCGGCTGCAGGGGGACAAATAATCCCCTGGCACACCCCGGGCCCGTCTTTGGTTAAGGAGCGGCCGCTGCAGCGCTGGCACAGGGCGAGGGGCCAAGGCTGGCGGAGGTCCCCGTGGGGACAGGGGACAGCAGTTCCAGGAGGGATGGAGAGGCTGCTCAAAGCGAGGGGGGTCCCAGCTGCACCCCTGCATGGCTCTAGAATATTTATTTGAAAAGACCTGGCATGAAATGTGAGGCCAGGAGGGAGGATCCCAGGCACAGCGGGTCCCATGGGGGTGCTGCCAAGGCAAGGGAGCCCGCGGTGCCGGGGAGGGTGCAGGGGGAGCGTGTGTGCGTGTGTGCCAGCCCCGTGACAGCTCCTGCTGTCCCAAATCTGCTCCAGAGCAAGGCGAGGGGCAATAAAGCACAAGTGAGGAAAGGAGAAGCTGTGCCATGTGGACACCCCTGGTCAGAGCCGGCCGCAGGTCCTGAGTGGGTGGGCACCTCTGGAGAGCCCCGCGGGGGCTGTGAGGCACCTGCAAATCCCAATCCCGGGCGGAAAAGTGTCCGTCACCCCCAGGGCAGCGGCCCAAGGAGCCCAGGGCATCCCAGGCCTCCTTCCCTGCTCATTGGGGCCAGCCCAGGGCTCGCTGGGCAGAGCTGTCCTGGCAATCCCAGTCCATCCAGGACAGACTCCCCTTCCTGAACCCGGTGTGTAGTGACGAGAAACCAAAAAGGAGAGCAAAGAACGAATGAGTGAAGAGAGAGAGAAACGATCTGGAGGCTTTGTGCCAGCAGCTACTGGCCCTTGGGGATGAAGGGCTCGCCCTCCTCGGGCTCCGGCCGCGGGCCGGGGTCGCTCAGGCACCGCAGCATGCGCTGGTTGCTGGGGCTGTCGCTGTTCCCCGGGGTGAAGACGTCGTCAGTCCCCGGGGAGGAAGGCTCCTTCACCCGCATCACCAGCCCCTCCTCATCCTCCTCGGGCGAGGGTGGGAGGCCACCGCAGCCCTTGGGCTCCTCGCTCATCAGGTCCACGGACTCGGGGGACTGCGGCGAGGCCGGGTCGATGGTGATGATGGGCAGGTTCTCCGAGTCCTCCTTGGGCTCGTAGGCCAGCGGGTCTGGGAGGCACAGAGGGGTCAGCCAGGGCAGGGGGGTCTCAGGGACCCCCGGCGATGCACCCCAGATGTTTGTTGGGGGCTGGGGTGCCGGGGCTGTCCCGCTGATTTCCAGTTCAGCTGGGTGATTCCTTTTCCCGATCCCCACATCGCGGAGCTGCCGCCAGCCCGGCTCGGCCGGGAAGGGCGAAGCCGCCCTCTGCTGATGGAGCGGCGGCTCCGCAGCCACCCCGACAGCCGACACCTGTCCCCGCAGAGCAGGGGACACGCAGGACAGCAGGAACCGCGGCTGCCAGAGCAAATGGGCGACGGACAAACTGGGAACCCAGGGGCAACAGGTCCTGCGGCTGAGCAGGGCTGGGAGGGGCACGGACAGAGCCGGGGCGGCGTGGATGGAGCGAGCTGAGCTCCACGGGGACAGCCCAAGCTGACACCCAGAGGGAATCGTGCTGGGAAGCGAGCTGGGTGCTCCTGCTGGGAGCAGCAACCCTCTGGGGCTTGGGATGGGTGTGGGATGGGGATGGTCGGGGCTGGAGAGCCACGGGGAGCCGAGGAGGAGCAGGACAGCACAAACTCCAAGTGCTCCAGGTGCTGACAGGGCTGCTCCTCCTGCACGCCCCTGACACTTACCTGAGCCGATGCGAGCCCGGGACATGGTGGGCGAGTCCAACCTGTGTGCCGGCACTGTCAGGTAATTGTTCATCTGCAACAGAGCAGGGCAGTGTCAGCAGCGTGCCTGGGCCAGCTGGGGAGGGAACTGGGCTCAGGGAGCAGCAGGGGATGCAGGGCACACAACACAGATCCTCCCAGCCACCCTCCACGGAGCTGCCTGGAGCCTGGGGCACTCAGAGGAACCCCAAGGCTTGGGGTCACCCCTCTGTCATCCGAACCCCAGCCCCCTCCCTGTGTCCCCGTCCTGCCCAGCCCTGGTGCTCCCCAGCACCTTCTGTTCCAGCTGCCGGGCCTTCTGCCTCCGCAGCAGCATCTGGTTCCAGGCTTCCTCGTAGGGGTCGGCCACCAGTGTGTGCCGGTTGTAGGATCGCAGCTGGAAGAGATCCCAAGGAAAGGAGATGTTAAAATCCCACACGGAAAGGGAAGGAAAGGTCCCAGCCCTTTCTTCCTGGAGATGGATGAAACAGCCAGCAGTGGGCAGAGCAGGCCCAGGCAGGCTCGTGGCTCATCCCTTGGGTGCCACCACGAGATGCTGACCCTGGCCCAAAAGGGGTTTAAAGGCTGGGCTCAGGCACTGGCACCAAACCAGCCTTGCCCTCAGACTGTCCCAGCAGCATCCCGGGAGGAAAAACCTCCAGGGGAGGAAGAGTCAGGCCAGGAGCACAAGGCACAGCAGGGCAGGGACAGCAGGGATGAAGGGTGGGCAAGGCAACGTCCCTGCCACTCCCACATGGCAAAGGGGACACACGGAGTCTGGGGGGTGGCAAAGGTGACACACACTGTATGGAGGGTGGCAAAGGGGACACACACAGTGCCAGGGGACACCTCACCCTCTGCCTGGTTTTCTGCAGGTTGTTGCGGAGGATTTTCCGGATCTCCTCCTCCTTGTCCTTGGACAGGGCTGGAAGGACGCGCTCCAAAGGGAGGGTCTGGGGGTTGATGTTCCTGCATGGACAGACAGGATTCAGAGCCACACCACGACGGCCACGCGGTACCCAAGGGCTGCTTGCCCTGTGGCCACCAGCAGGGAGCCCTCAGGGTGCCATGGGAGGGTGCCCAGGGCAGGAACTCACTGGATGGAGACGGTGGAGACGGCAGAGGGGATCTTGCCGATGCCCCCGCTCTCCACCAGCTCGATGGCCTGCTTCATCTCCATCTTGTGGTAGAAGGCGATGAGCTGGGGCTCCTTGGAGCGCTCCCCCGCGATCAGGCACTTCTTCACGTACTTCTTGTTGAAGCGGTTCAGCCTTCAGGGAGGGTGGGAGGGGAGGAACAGCCACGGGTCAGCCTGGCCTCACGCCAGTCCCACTCCCCGCTGCCCAGCCCTGCCCAGGACAGCTGCTGGGCTCAGAACTGGGTCCAGTTCAACCAGTATGGCTCAGGCCAGGCTTCCCTGAATCTCTCCACAACACCCAGCACCTGCTGGTGCCCACTAGGGATGGCCCTGGCACAGAGCTGAAACCTTCTGGGTGGTGACTGGAACCCTTCCCCAGGCACCAAAGCTCCCCACTCACTTGTCCTTCCAGTGGTGATGCCCGTAGTGACCACAGATATCCTCGATCCCTGTCAGAAGGTGATCCAAGAACTGGAAGAGATGGTCCAGGGTGTGAGCAGCTCGCAGGGCTCTTGCCCACCCTCTCCCTCCCCTGACACCCACACTGACACGTGGGGAGAGCACTCAAGGTGTGTAAAATCAGGGCTGTGGGTCCAGGACAGGCTTTGGGAGGGCAGGATGGACCCACACAAGCGGGCTCGGCTCTAGAGGCACCGGGGGTGTGGGTCAGAGCGGGCACTGGACGACACAGACAGGGGAGAGCCCTCGCTCTGCCCCCCCTTACCTTGGGCACTGATTTAGGGGCAGGTCCCAGTGACAGTGGAGTGGCAGAAGCAGAGAGAGCAGGGGGCTGAGGCAGCGCGTTACCTGCGTGTGGATCTCCTCGTTGATGGAGCGCTTTGTCTCCTGCTTCTTCTTCACAGCCAGCAGATCCACCAGGGGCCGGATGGTCATGCCCTGGGGAGGGGAAGGGGGTCACACCTCTGCCCGAGGCACAGGGCTGGCGAGTGGGATGGGCTCAGCAAAGCCAAGCTGCTGGTGGTGGCACTGTGCAGCGTTTTGGGGACATGGGACAGTGACAGGGTCAGGGATGGCCCTGTGGAGGCACAGCCTGAGTGCCACCAACCTGCACGAACACGGTGAAGAAGATGACAGTGATGATGGCAGTGAGGAACATGTCCCTCATGCCGAAGTGGTGGTAGTCCAGCAGGTAGCCCAGGGAGAAGGCGATGGCTCCCCGCAGGCCCCCGTAGGCGATGATGAACTGATCCTTCGGCGTCAGCTTCACGATCCGGAACTTGTTGATGAACCAGGTGAGGACGAGGACACCTGGGGGAGCAGCACAGTGCTGTGTGAGTGGTCAAGGATCCCCTCCAGCCCCAGAGAGCCTGCCCTGCCATGGGTGAGGTGAGAGCTGTCTGTTCACCTCAACATCCCTGAGCAGCTTCCACCCCACGTCTGGCACAGGCACGGCCTCAGTGCCCCCTCCCCACAACACCAACCACAGCCTGGGTGATGCCCACGGTGGAGCAGTGCCACCCAGTCACCTCCAGCCTCCCCAGCAAGGGGAACCTTGCTCTCCTGAGAGCTCACCATGACCCAGATGGCCATTCAAGGCCAGGCTGGTATGGTGGAAGCTCCCTGCCCATGGCAGCTGGAACGAGATGGGTTTTAAGGTCCTTTCCAACCCAAACCTTTCTTTTACCGCCCTGAGGACTTTGCCAGCACACTGACACTCACCCAGCACCCTGGCGATGAGGCAGAAGAACAGCGTGCTGATGACGAAGGTCCAGTTCCAGTAGTGGTGACCAGCCACAGTGGACACACCCAGGAAGATGAAGATGAGGGTCTCACTCACGCTGCTCCACATCTTGAGGAAATACTTGATGGTGGTGTGGGATTTGTGGGAGATGTTGGCTTCCACATATGGCCGCATGACCACACCGGCGGCGATGAGCCTGGGGGGGAGGTCAGGGCCCTCAGCAGCCATGGGGACATGGGGACAGCCCCAAGCCCTGGCCCTGCAGCAGCATTTTGTGTTCTGACACCAAACTCAGGGCAGGACAGGCCTTGTGGAGCACCAGCACATATTCCAGAGAAGGCAACACGAGGTTTCTCCTTCCCCTGGCAGGGCAGGAGCGAGCACTGGAGCACAAGCCCAGCTGTCCTGAGTGCTCAGCAGGCCCTGCCTGCTCCTGTGAGCCCAGGAGAACAGGAACAGGCTGTGAGCACCCCCAGGCTCTGAGGGACACCCCCCAGCACTCCCCTCCCTCCTGTGCCCATCCCAGCCCAGACACACCACTGGCCGTGTACTGACCACACCAGCCAGGACACCCTGGTCACACCCAGCAAGCCCTGCCGAGGTCCTGGGGGCAGAGGGCCCCTCGTGCCCCAGTCCCAACTCACGCCATGATGCCGGACAGGTGGAAGAGCTCAGCAGACAGGTAGGCCATGTAGCTGTAGAGGAACACGAAGAGGGGCTCGATGACGCGGATGTGCGAGGTGAAGCGGGACGTGAAGGCAGCGATCACCCCGTAAATGACGCCCACCAGGACCCCGCCCAGAGACACCACGAAGAAGCTGAGGAAGCCGAGGATGATGTCCAGGATGGTCACCTGCTCGAAGCTAGCAAACTCCTCAAAGAGGTGGTACAGGACCTGGCGGGGAGAAAGGACAGGAGGCTCAGACTGTCCCTGTGGTGAGACAGCCTCACCTCGGGGGACACCTGCCCAGGGATGTCCTTGGGACTGTGGCACCCCTGAGCTGAGCTGTGTCAGTGCTTGGTGACCCCAAACTGGTCCTGTGCTTGACCAAGGCTCACACCAAAACCAGCTAATGGTGCTTTGCTGTGCCAGACACAGACACAGGGGGATCAGCTCCCTTTCCTCTGTGCCCCCAAAGATGCGTCTGAGACAGCTCTGCTCCCCAGCTGTCCCAGGAGAGCCTGTGGTCACCAGCAGAGGCTGCTCCTGTTTTCCCAAGGAGCAGGGCAGGGCAGATCCAGGCTGGGGGACTCCTGACAGATGCACAGAGAACCATCTGCCCTGCACAGCCCAGGGAAGAGCCCAAACCCTTGAGGCAGCTTCTGTAGCTGAGAGAAACCTGAGGGAAAGGCTCTGGGCTGTGCTGCCTTCTCCACCCCCAGACACTGCAGAGATGTTAAAGCATGTGTCAGGATTTAGGGCATCCTGCAGGAACAGCAGCACCTGCAGGCAGGGGGAGGGCGAGGTGCCAGCTCCTGCCTGCCAGGGCCAGGCCCTGGGTGGAACAGGGGCAGGACAGACAAAAGCATTCCCCAGGGATGAGACAAGGACACAGAGCCTGCAGGCACCCCTCTGCTGGAAATGGGGGAGAAGTGCCTGGGAAAAGCCCCGTGGTGGGACAGAGTGTTCTTTGTCACCAGGAACCTTGTCAGCAGGGGCTGAGCAGCCAGCTCCGAAATGAACAGCTGGGATATGGGAAAAGAGCCAGGAAAAAGCAGTGGGCTAGAAGTCAATTTAGAGGTCAGCTGTGCAGAGAGGAGAAGGCCACGCTGGCCCAGCCAGCACCTGGACAGTGATGTCCTTTGGGAAGGGAGCAGGCCTGGCCCCACCTCCCAAATGCTGCTGCTGGGAGGGGGGTGATCCAGGTGAGATGCCAGCCTGGCTGCAGCCCCTCCAGATGTCCCCTTTGCCATGGCTGATGTCTTGCCCTGCCCTCCCGCCTCCTGGGAGCTGGAGGACAGCAAGGGTGACCACGTGCAAGGACACAAACAGAGCAGAAGCGACAGGGCAGCGCTGCCTGACCCAGCACCAGTCCCTCGTGCTTCCCCTGGCAGGACAGGCACAGAGCAGATTCCCAGAGCCCACGGCACCAGGAGGCTGACTGAGCACGTGCCCTCAGCCTCCCCAGCCCACCAGGCGAAGCACTTCACCTCAACCCACCTCTGCGGTGTTTTAAGCCTCTATTTTTAGTTTTACACCTTGGCAAGGTTTGGTCCAAGCGGAGCTGCCAGGAGGCGCCTGGCAGCTTGGAACGGCCCTGCCAGTGCCAGCACCCTGAGATGCTCCTGCCCCAGAGCAAACCCCGCTCCCTGGCCCAGCCACTCACCACGGTGACGGCGTCGTTGAGCAGGGACTCGCCGAAGACCAGGATGTGCAGCAGCTCATTGATGTGGATCTCCTCGAACACGGCCAGCACGGCCACCGGGTCCACGGCCGAGATGATGCTGCCGAAGAGCAGGTTGGCCAGGAGGCCGATGTGGTTGAGGCCGGGGCCGCCCAGCTGGCACACGGCGTACATGAGCCCCCCCAGGAAAAAGGCGTTCCAGAGCGTGCCCACCACGGCGAAGATGAGGATGGTGCCCAGGTTCTCGGTGAACGGGCGCAGGGGCAGGAAGTAGCCGGCATCCAGGATGATGGGGGGCAGCAGGAAGAGGAAGAAGATGTCCGAGTTGAGGATGGGGGGCTTCTCACCCACCCCTTTGATGAGCCCCCCAACCAGCAGGCCCACCACGATGAGCAGGCAGCTCTCGGGAACGATGCTGGACACTGACGGGATCACGTGGAAGCCTGCAGGGAAGCAGAGAGGAGGACACACGTTGGCCACAGGAATGGAGGATGCTGCCTGCAGGGGGACAGGGCCAGAGTGAGGGGCCAGCCCTCCCTGCACTCATAGTCTGACATTCCTCGTGTGCCTCAGTTTCCCCTCCTGCCCCGCTCTGCCAAGTGGAAACTGCAGCCAAACCAGACCGTGGTACTGCTGGTCTCAGGCCAGAACCTGAGCTGATGCTTGGTGGATTTTGGGATGCAATTTTCCTTCCTGGAGGTCTTACGTGGCTGGTTGCATCCTTGGGGTGCAGGGACACATTTCCCCCTTGGTCAGTCACAGCACAGCTCCAAGCACAGCCAGCCATGACCCACGGATGACATTGCCACCAAGCACCCCCAGCCGGGCATCTGCCAGCTCACCAACACCCACAGAAGGATTTTGGGCTCCCTGGATCTTCTCCCAGGCTTTATAATTATTATTTTGAAGAGAGGCATATTTGTTCCCTGGCAAGGGAAGCAGTTTAAAATAAGGAACCCTGCCTTGGCATGCCGTGTTCCTGCGTTCCTTCCGGCCGTGCCATCTGCAGCAATTCCACCGCACATCCAATCCCCTCAGAGGGAGCCAGATCCCCCCGAGCCTGCAGGGGCCACATCTGTGCCATGGCCAGCTCCTCCCTCCTCCACCTGCTCCGAGCACCAACCCAGCTCCACGGGAACAGCCCACACTTGCACAGTGCCTCCCTAAGGACCTGCAGCCCTGGGGGAGGATGAGCCCCCAAATCCCCCCCGAGCTGCAGGCACAGGCTCCAGCAGGGTGAGCCCAGAGGATTCAGCACCCGCCAGGCTCCAGGAACCATCCCAGCTGCTCCAGAGTCCCTGGTGCTGCAGGGATGCTGGAAGGAGGCTGGTTCCTACCTGGGCTCTGCAAATCCCGAGCAAACAGCTCGAGGGGAGGCTGGGAGGAGATGGGAACATCCAAACTCTCTCCCCAACACCCATCACCTGCGTTCAGGGCCTTCCCAGCCCGGATGCAGCTCCTGATTGACCCCCATGGGATTTCTCTCCTTTCTTGGATCCCCTGGAGCCCACGCAGGCTCTGGGCACCCCCGGCAGCCCTGGCACGGAGCTGCTGTGGGAGGGGAGCTGATAATCCATCCCTCTTCCATGCACAGCTCGTGAGAACACCGGGAGCCACCGACCCTTCCAGCACACCAGGCACTTTCTGCCTGGAATAAGGCTTAAAGTCACACAAGCAGCGAGAAGCCAACAGCAGATCAGTTTTTGCTTGCTAAGTATGTTCAATCATGAATAAAACACAAACATTGACAATTAAGCATCTCTCACTTCTTCCCCACAGGCCCCCAGGATTCCATTAAACTGGAACATTCGTGTGCTGATGGGAATTCAGTGGTTTACAGCCTTTTTGTAGGGCCCTAAAAATACACTTACATGGGCTGCATTTTAATTATGCCTTTGATTTCACTGAATCTCAGCCATTTTTTGCTCCCTGCTTGCTCTGCTCGGTATTTTTAGAGCATTCCAGAGCTCCTTGGTACCAATCTGTTGGTGGGATCCTGATCCATGGATCCCACTTCGGGATGGGGGTGAGCCCATCAGGAAAGGGTGAAGTGCTCTGATCCCAGCCCTGTGCATGAACCTCCCTCCTGGAAGATGGGGAAGGCTGGCAGGGTGCTGGGAGATGAGGAAGGCTGTGGCAGGGTGCTCGGAGATGAGGGTGCCCCACCATAGGCACACCAGGAGCTGCAAAAAGGGGGAATAAACCTTGATAATGGCTTTAAAGATGATGATGATATGCTAATAATAATAATAAAATAATAATAATGTGACCCCTGATCCCGAAATCCCTGGAACAGTCACTCAAACTTCCTCCTTTGGAAAACAAACTCCATGGGAGCAGCTCCCTCTCAGCAGCATCAAACTCCACCAGAACCATTAAAAGGGAGTTAAACATGAACCCCAAGAGCTTGAGCAAACACAGAAAAGGAAATCCAGGAGATAAAAGCTCCTACCAGAACAGTTCCTTGCCCACATCACGCACCCAGCTCCCACGTGCCCAGCAAGGCACACACAGGGATCCCTCCACTGGTGCTCAGTAATTCCTGGGCTTGGGGCAGAAAGGAATCAGGGATGGGAATCCCAGCTTTAACCACAGACTAAGCACTTGAAGATCTGGAGGAAATGCTGTCCTTCAAATTAGAGAGATTTTGGGCAAGGAAATCTGGCTCTGACAAAGTCTGTTCTGCAGCTTCTGAACGTTTCTGGTTTTTATCTGGGGTCAGCAGATTTGCATGGGGCAATTGAGGGCAACATCAGGAATTTCCCCCAAGAGGTTTGCAAATGTGAGGGTGTGTTCTGGCTGCTAAAGGTTCACCCCCATCCCTCCAAGGGGGAGCTGGGCTGCTTTTTGCAAGGCTGGGGGATGCAGTGCCGTGGAAATATTTACTCCTGACCAGCCAGCCTGGGAGACTCTGTCCCATTGGGGATTTTTCCTTCCTGGGCTCTTGGATGCTGTGCCTGGGGTTACACAAACTCCATCCAGCAGCTCCTTCCCTGCCTGATGACTCAAACCCCACCATATCTGATCTGCCTCCACGCTCAGCCCAGCAGGAGGAGCCTGAAGGGATGTGCAGGGAGGGGTGGCACCCAACACACAGCTGGCACTGCCACCCTGCAGGTGTCAGAACCAGCCAGACCCCTCTCACACCTGCCTGAGGTGACACTTCTCACTCTGCAGCCGAGGCTGAGGCATCTCCGCACCCTGAGGTGCTCACAGCCCTTGGAAAGCCTCTCCCAAGGCCAGGAGGGAATGCCTGGCAGCTTCCCATGGCCTGGCCCTTACAGCCCCACATGGCTTGGGATCCAAGGTCAGGCTTAGTCAGAGCTCTGGTTTTAATGAGCTCCCTCAGACCCTGTGGAAACAACATTATAAAAATGTTTGAATCAAGCCTTTGATGAAGGAAAGGAGGCAAAGCCTTCAGGCACTTCCCTGATCCAGGCCAGCTCGGGGAGATGTCAACATCTCCCACCTGGCTCCCAGCACTGGGACATTCCTGAGCTGCAGCTGTAAGAGACTCTGCAATTCCCATGGGCCTGAAAAAATGCTGGTGTTCAGATGGGAGAAATAAAGAATAAACTAAGAAAAATAATTTTTAAAAATACATAGTGCTGATGCTGGAGCCAGCCTGCACCAGACCGTGTGCCAGCCCTGGGAACAAGGGAATGTCCCCATGAGCCACCCTGCAGCTGGGGATTGCCATCAGACACCACATCCTCCTGCAGGTTTGGGTGGGATTAACATCCCCGCCTGCCAGGGGAGAAAAGAAATAGGAGGGAGGAGGGAAGCAAAGCCACTTGGCTGCTGTCAGGACAGGGAGAGAGGAGGGAAGGGAGCACACAGCTCGGCTGGAAGGGCTCGGCACGCTCGTGGTTGAGCCGGATGCTCCTGAGGCTTCACCCCAGATTCCCAAGCACCCACGCATGGGACAGGGCCTGGGAAAGCCAGGATGCTCCCAGGATGATCCCTGTTAGCCAAGAGGAGGCACAGAAAGGAGAACGATTACACAAACCCCATCCTCCAGGCCTCCCAGGTTTATTGGAGCAGCTGCAGGCTGCAGCAGGCAGGCACAGAGCAATCCCTCAATTATCAACCAGGGTTAGGAGCTGTCCCACCCCGGGGACTGCTCTGGTGCTGGATGCAGGGTCAGTGTGGGCAGGGGGTGCTGAAGCAGGGGATGCTCTCTGCAGCCCTGGGGACCCAGGTGCTGCTGTGGGCTGGGTGTGGAGCTGCAGGGCTGGGGAAGGCCTGGAGCAGGCACAGGGTGTGGGAAGCAGGCATGCTCAGAAGGGCTGCCCTTCTGAAGGACACTGCAGAGAGCAGGGCTGGAGCAGCCACACGGCTGTGACAGCACAGGCCCCCAAAGGCCACTTTAACCCTTCAGGAGAGCGGGGCTGGCAGGGGCAGGGTGGGCAGGGGGGAGGATGCAGGCAGGTGTGGATCCCTCCTGTGACAGACACAGGGACAGCCCCCACACATCGACACTTCTGGCTGAACCCCAAAATCCTGGATGTGTCACCAGCCCTGGGGACAGCGATCCACAGAGCCGTGACTCAGCACCATCCCCTTCTTCTCCTGTTGAGGAGCAGCAGGGAGGGAGGGGAGCAGGGCTGGGCTGGGCTCCAGGGGCTGCAGAGCTCTGAGCCCTGGGATCTGCCTGTCCCACGCCGAGTTTTGGGCAGGTGGAGGCTCAGGGATGGGGGCTAGACCCCAGCAGGGTTAAAGCTCTCAGGGATGGGGGTAAGGTAAGACCCCAGCAGGGTTAAAGCCCTCAGGGATGGGGGTAAGGTAAGACCCCAGCAGGGTTAAAGCCCTCAGGGATGGGGGTAAGGTAAGACCCCAGCAGGGTTAAAGCTCTCAGGGATGGGGGTAAGGTAAGACCCCAGCAGGGTTAAAACCCTCAGGGATGGGGGTAAGATCGCAGCAGGGTTAAAGCCCTGTGAGGATGGTGATGCACTGACAGAACACTTCGCAACTGGCTCCCAGGGGAAAATCCATCCCAGTCCTCCAGAGCTTGGCTTCAGGTTCTTCCCATTTGTCCTCTGACCTCAGAAAACCCCACCCTGGATTTCTCCCTTCCCTGGCCTGACCAGCAGTTGCCCAAGGATCAGCCAGGCTCTGCTGATTGCTGCTGGCCCAGCAGGGCCATCAGGGGATGTCTCAGCCCCGCTGTGCTTCCCCTTTGGAAAATGGAGCCGGATCCAGCAGCTCCCTGCAAAGACAGGGAGCAAGGAGAACGCAGAGAGCTGCAGCAGATGGAGCAGGGAGGCCTCGAGGGAAGGGGATGAAAATTGAACTTGCTCAAAAGGAATTAAATAGCTGGTGATTTACACCTATAAATAGAGCGAGGCCAGGGCTGGTGTCACCCTGCCAGGAGAGGGGGTAAAACCGCCGTGCTTAAATTACATTCAGTGCTCTCACGAGCTCACACGTCACCACGTGCCCTGGAACTCCAGCCCCACAGAGCTCCAACCTGGCTCATTCCCACAGCCATCCCATGGGAGGGCACGTGTGGGGCCGTGACGCACTTTGGGCTCTGCCAAACCCTTTTCTGTTTCACCAGGGAGCAGGCAGGGCTTTAATGCAGCTCCAGGTCACCCCAGCGCTCCCCTGCAGCTCTTTTTGGGTTGGTTTCAGCAGCTTGGGTTGATTTGGGCAACCTTTTAAAGCACACAGTGGGTTCAATGTCCAGAACGGAAAAGTGTTGATTTTCCACCCCAAATGCCATTTCCTGGTGAGAAGGTGACTTGTTTTTTGTGTTAAGGCACAGGTACAGAAAGTGCTTCTAAGCAAAACAATTTCCTCCGGAACAAACCAAATGTTTCATTCAAGTCTCATTATTTTGTTGTCGCTAATTACGAAGCAAAGCCAAGAAGCAGGAAGGTACAGTAATTTCACGATTATAAGCAGCACTGAGTATAAGCCGCACTTCTGGGTGCCAGCAACTTTTCATTCTTTGTCCATATAGAAGCCGCATCTGATTATAAGCCGCACATTACAATACAGAGTGTGATCAAAGATATCTGTTCTATCACCATCTGTTGAGGGTGGGGGCAGTGATCCTTATCTCCATGGCCGATATTCTGCTAATGGGCCATCCATGGAAACCAGCTGGGGCAGTGTTCTTTATCTTTTCACAACCCATCCTTCCTCCAAGAGTCATTTTCTGCTCATGGCCATTGAGTCCCACT
>PYHW01009782.1:344486-355148 GCA_013186435.1 Turdus rufiventris | reverse complement strand
GCTGTGCCCCTGGCTGCAGGTGAGTGTCAGGGAGAATCCAGCTCCTTGCTGTGCCCCTGGCTCCAGGTGAGTGTCAGGGAGAATCCAGCTCCTTGCTGTGCCCCAGGCTCCAGGTGAGTGTGAACTTCTCTGTTCCAGGAGGTAAATACTGGTTTCTTGGTTCCCACAACTGCATTAGAGGCAGGAGTAGCTCAGTGAGAGCTTTCTGCCCTGCCTGGTGCACCTGCAGGAGAGCTCTAACGGGGTGGGCAGCGCCCAGCCTCAGCACTGGTGTCTGGAGAAGACAATTGTCAGCAGTTGAACATACTCAACCCTAATGGGATCCCCAAGGAACAGCTTGTAGTGCACTCTGACGTACCTTAGAAAAGATTTTCAGACGATGCAGACTGTTCTGAGTTGGAAGGATCTCACAAGTCAGAAGCGAGCAGCCCCATGTGGGGTCAAAGCCACAACCTTGGCATTATCAACACCCTGCTGTACCCAACTGAGCCAGCCTCTAACACATCAGTTATCTTGGTTTGGGGGAGAAAAGGATTCTTCTGGCCCCCTTTTCAGTCCCATCTCCCCCATCAAATGCTGCTCAGCACTCCCCCACTTCCTGGTGCAGTGTTGGTTAATGTGGATGAAGATGGATGATGCAGTCACCCAGCAGCAAGGTGCTTCTAACAGAGCTATCAAAAGTGCATTTTCCCTGTGTTCCCAGAGTGCCTGTACATGTAATTTGTCAGCCTAGCCAAAGGCTTTGGAAGCAAAGTCACCTTTCCCTGTGTACAGCAGGATTTCAGCTGTAGCCTCTGAGACTGAACTGCCATTTTATTCAGCACTTCCTTTTTCTATTTGTTTCATTTTGCCTTTTCTGCCCCAACTGCTCTAGCATGTCTGTCTTTTCTGGAGCTGCTTATCTACCAAGTGTGCGGAGTTCTTTGCAGGGTTGGAATAAAAAAAACCTGCTTTTATTGGAAGAAGTTGTGATTTGTGAGGGGCTCACTGTGTCCTTGTCTTAGGACAGCTCTGTTTGATGCATCTGAGGTTTGAGTAATGCCATCTTCCCTTGCCTCCTTCCCTCAGGGTCACTCTGGGTGTGTCAACTGTCTGGAATGGAATGAAAAAGGAGAGTAAGTATGTGGCTTCATCTGGGGAATCAGCAGAGCCATAACCCCAGGTTTTCCCAGGAGTAGGATGTAGGTCATGTTATCATAAGCAGCTGCTTCCCATTTCTAGTAAAGTGGAGCTCAAGCTCAAATTTTGAGCTGTAGTAGAGCTCACGCTTCAAAAGAAGCTTTATTTTGTTAAATATATCTGGATATTATTAGAAATGCCCCTTTAGTGAGTTCAGAAGGGAAATGGTCATACTAAGAAGTGGAGATTGAAGGCTGCTGCTCTTCTCTTAAGTGGTATTATGGATTATAATGGATCTTTGGGATTTGCCCAGCTGGTGGTGACAGTTCCCCACCCCCTTCACCAGGCTGTTAGAAGCTGCTGTGGGGAGCAAATATCCAAGGGAAGGAGTCAGAGAATTCACCCCTCTGCAATTTTAGAGGGAAACTAAAGAGCAGCTTCCAGTAACCAAGTGGAATGAAGAGTTTCTGTGTGAGAAATGAGTGGACTGGAGCACGAGTGGGTATTTCTGCACCTGCCTCTCACAACATCCAGTCTACCTCTGATACTCTTCAGAATTATTTGCCAGTGGTAATTTCATGTGCTTGAAAGAGAATGGCTAAAGGACAGTAAGTTTAAAAGAGCTGAGTGTTGCAGATGTCAGATTCCTTTGGTTCAGATACAGGGGGATGGACAGGCCAGGAGCACCTTGCACACTTTAGAAGCAGTTTGTGGTTCACCCCATGAGCCCTGGGACTGCCTGGGCACGTCTGGAGCCTGGCAGGGACTGCCTTGGCTGGGCTTCAGAGGTGATGTGGAGCAGTTAACCCAGCCAGGGCTAAGGAAGGCAGGGGCCCTGCACTTTGTTGTTGACCAAACACTCCTGGGATGCTCCAGCTGGCTATGTTTGCTGGGGAATTGCTGTTTGTGTGCTTTAGCTCCTAGGGCTGCCTGGAGGGATGGGTGCACGGTGAGCAGCAAGAGCAGAGAGCTGAGGGAGCAGAGGAAATGGGCTGCTCAGGGCTGAGTTAATTTAACGTGTGTCTGTGGTCAGACAGCTCCTCGGACCCAGGCATGATGGGGGACAGAAGAATTCATGGTGCATATTTGTCTCCTGTTCCTTTCAGCTTGTTGGCCTCTGGCTCTGATGACCAGCATACCATTGTGTGGGATCCTCTGCACCACAAGAAACTCCTTTCTATGCACACAGGACACACTGCAAACATCTTTTCTGTCAAGGTACGTGCTTAGAAGGAACGAGCAGCTAACAGAAACAGTAAAAGGATAAATCCTTGCTTGGAAATGTTTTCCTGTAAGCAGTTCCCCCCCAAGAAAGTTTAATATTTCTAATTATGGGGGAGACGATTAAATGTAATATTGTGCTTAGTTTCTGCTGATCCCAGGCTTGTTCTCTCTGTGAGTTGGGAGGAAATGGCTGCAGCACACTGGGATGTGTGTGAGACACTCAGGCGTGCGCTGCTGTAGCTGCTGACTGGAGTGTGCCCAGTGCAGCAGGGAACAGCGGGGTCCAGCCCACGCTCCTGGGGCACAGCTCCTGCTCCCTGGGTCACTGCTGCAGCCTGAGTGCCCAATGCCCCCCTGCAGTTCCTGC
The DNA here is from genome assembly GCA_013186435.1 of Turdus rufiventris. Lineage (NCBI taxonomy): Eukaryota > Metazoa > Chordata > Aves > Passeriformes > Turdidae > Turdus > Turdus rufiventris. Next base: position 352,438 of record PYHW01009782.1, on the reverse strand, counting down.
CCCACTCGGGGGATCGCATCCTCATCACTGGGGCCGCAGACTCCAAGGTGCACGTGCACGACCTGACTGTCAAGGAGACCGTGCACATGTTTGGGGATCACACCAACAGAGTGAAGCGGATTGCCACGGCTCCCATGTGGCCAAACACCTTCTGGAGTGCAGCAGAAGATGGCTTAATCAGGTACAGAATCCCAGCTGCCTTGGTTCTGGGAGCCACCACAGTGTGTGCTGTGCACAGACCTGAGCAGAGGCTGTCTCTGTGCTAAACACCTTAAGCTCATCTCTCCCTTTCCTAAAACTGGAAAGATTTATCTTGTAGACTCATAAATACTCTCCTCAGCTCCTCCACTTTCCTCACTGCTGCAAAGGGAGGCCAGGAAAGGAGCAGGTGATGACTTGGGAGTTTAATTTGGAACTTGAATAAGTCTGTGGACATTATAGATCTGCTTTTAATGATTATCCAGCTACTGAGGCCTAGTGTGTGTTGGACTGAGGTGCTCCCAGTAACCTGTGGCACAAATGACTGTTGTCCATGTCCTCGGTGTCACCTCTCTTAGCTGTGTCAGGAGGGGTTGGGTTGGATACTGGGAAGGGTACCCCAGGGAATGTCCCAGCCCCAGGGCTGCCAGAGCTCCAAGAACGTTTGGACCCCGCTCTCAGGGGCAGGGTGGGGTTGTTGGGGTGTCTGTGCAGGACCAGGGGCTGGGCTGGCTGCTGCCTGTGGGTCCCTCCCGGCTCAGGAGCGTTGTGGGTCTGTTCTGTTTGCTCCATGTGCCTCCCTGCCCCTCTCTGCAGGCAGTACGACCTGCGGGAGAACAGCAAGCGTTCCGAGGTGCTCATTGACCTGACTGAGTACTGTGGGCAGCTGGTGGAGGCCAAGTGCCTGACAGTGAACCCCCAGGACAACAATTACCTGGCCGTGGGGGCCAGCGGGCCCTTCGTGCGGCTCTACGACATCCGCATGATCCACAACCACAGGTACAGCTCCTGTCCTCCTCCCTCCTGCTGCAGGGGCTCTGCTGGCAGCAGGGAGCCAGCCCTCACCTGCTCCTGGGCAGGTTTGCTCTGTTCTCTCCATCCCCCAGAGCCTTTTTGATGAGTACATGGGTGCTGTGGGCAGCAGGCCTGTCCTGGAGGGTGGCAGGAAAATCCAGCGTGGATGGGGCTCCCAGCTGCACGCTGGGGCTGCCAGGAGAAGCCAGCGTGGATGGGGCTCCCAGCTGTTGCTGGGGTTGCCATGGGCCAGCGTGGATGGGGCTCCCAGCTGCACGCTGGGGTTGCCATGGGCTGCTCTCTCTCTCTCTCTGGGCAGGAAGAGCATGAAGCAGAGTCCTTCAGCTGGAGTGCACACCTTCTGTGACCGGCAGAAACCCCTCCCAGACGGGGCAGCTCAGTACTACGTGGCAGGTATGGGGGCGCTGGGGGGACTGGGGGCACTGCCCAAAGAAACTGAGAAACCCTTCACACAAAACCCCCTGCTCAGAGGGTCTCTGCCATGGCAGGCCCATGGAATTGCAGGTTATTTCACCGGGGTGGTGAGCTAGCCTTGCTGCTTTTTGTCCAGCATGAACGTGTTTTTGTCACTGCTGCTGGGAAGGGAAGGGTTGGATGGAACCTGGGCTCTATAGGCTCTCCTGGAACTGGTCCCAGCAAAGCTGCTGTTCAAAATCTTTTTGGCACAGAAGTGACTTGTCCTCATCCTGCAGATGAAGAATCAGTGATGCAGTGTCTGAACAATCTAGATTTTTTTTTCTCCAGTGCTCATTATTTACTATCTTTTACCCCAAAATGTGGTGGTTTTTTTGTTTTTTGGTTTTTTTTAATATCTCAGAGCAGCATGTTCAGCAGACTAGTTCTGACAGTCCTGTTCCTGATGAGTCCCACTAGAGGATTCCTCAGGTCCCCTGAATTGGTCATGCAACACATCTGCTGTCTGAAGAACAGAACCTGTGTGTGAGCTGAATATTTAGGAGCTTTGGTTTCCTTGTGCTGAGGGCTTTATTAAGGAAACCTAATTAGGGGGTTGAGGATGGAGGTATTTGCAGATGGCCACAAATCACAAAAGCCAAATCCTAGTGAATCCCTAAAACTGAGATTTGCTGGGTTCTGCAGGCTCATTGTGAGCAAGGCAGTAAAAATTCTGCTCTTCATGTGAAGGTGGCTGTGCAAAAATTGTAGTCATGGAATCACAGAATGGTTTGGGTTGGAAGGGACCTTAAAACACACCCTGTGTCATGCCAGGGACACCTTCCACTGGCCCAGGCTGCTCCAAGCCCCATCCAGCCTGGCCTTGGGCACTGCCAGAGATGGGACATCAACCCCCAGAGCCTGGACAGCACCTGGGCCTGTTCTGGTTCCTTGTGGCAGGATCCAGTGAGCAGTGGGAAATGGGAATCCATCGGCGCTCCGTGGCTTTGCTCTGTGAAAGGAGCAGCTGGGGCAGGACAGAGACAACAGTTCAGAGTTAAGCCAATGGTTATGGGCTTGTCCTCTCCTCAGGGCACCTCCCAGTGAAGCTTCCAGACTACAACAACCGGCTGAGGGTCCTGGTGGCCACCTACGTCACCTTCAGCCCCGATGGCACCGAGCTCTTGGTCAACATGGGAGGGGAGCAGGTGAGGAGGCAGAAAAGCTTCACAGTGGTCACTGCACATTGTTGTGTGCTATTGGAAATAGGTACAGCAACTTCTCTGGGGGTAATGTGATTGATTTTAAACTGCTTTCTGATTAATTCAGGCTAAATACTTGGATTAGGGATGTATTTGTTACGCTGTCACTGATCAAAGTTAAACCACGTTCTGTTGTGCTTTTCCAATTCACATTTTACTCTCTGGAAGAGGAGAAGGAAAATAAACAAAACCAGTTCTGGAACTGACCTTTGTTGACCTAGAGAGGATTTCATAACTCATTCTTGAAACATCAAACTGCTTCTGTAATAGAATATAGTGAGTAAGGAACTTGGAGAAGCAAAGGCCTTCACCTGGAATATTGATTGCTTTAATTTTGAGCTCTGGGTGATATTCATGGATCTTTTGTAAAGCCTGTCAATGGAATGAGAAAATCCTCCTGACAGCATTAATGGGTGTGGATTAAACAGGCCCTTTGCTTGTGGGCAGGTTGTTCTGTGCTTGTGCTCTGCAGCTCTTTCTCACACTGCACTCTCTGCCTTTAGGAGAAGGTGAACCCTGGGCCTGGCCTGGGCTGCCCATTCTGTCCCAGTACAGCTGGAAATTGGATGGCACAGAGCAGCCTGGCAGTTTACTGGGAAATACTGCTTTCATTTTAGACTTTTCCTCAGTGTCCCATTTCTTTTCTGTCAATAGGTGTTTGGTTTCTTCCTTATCATTGTGTTGATTGAAGTATCTTAGTTGTTAGATTGAAAGGTGAAGCCTTCTGAGCAGGTTGGTCAGTGCTCAGGTCATCTTTGAGGATCTGCAGGTGTGGAGTCAGACCAGGTTCCTGTTTCTCAGTTCTCTCTGAACTGGGCTGGACTGGGACACACCCAGTTATTGCTGCCATCCCTTGTGTGTCCATCTACAGAAAAGATTCCCAGTGAGAAAATTGGAAACAGCAAACACAAACCTGGAACTGTGTACCTACTGAGCCCTCTTTTATTTCTGACTTGAGCATCTCTGTTTTGCAGACTTGTCTCAAGCTCTTTTTTCTTTTCCTCAGGTCTATTTGTTTGATCTGACATACAAACAGCGACCGTACACTTTTCTCCTCCCAAAGAAGTGCCACACTTCAGGGGGTAAGTGTGAAGCTGTCACAAAGGGAGTGAACAGCAGAGTGCAGGTCTCATTTTCAGGGTGCAGCAGGAGAAGGAGGCAGGGTGTGGGTGGTGCTGGGCTGTTTCTGCAGTGCAGTTCATACCCTGAGTGCCAAAATCCTTCTGCAGAGGGACAAAACATGAGGGCAGAAGAGACCTGTGGAGGGAGAGGGGTGTGTGTGAGTTGGGAGTGCCTAAAGCTGTGCTCAAGGATTGAGGTCCTGGTATCCTCCTAGCCTGTTCCAGGATCCCAGGTTACTGCCATGGCCTGGAAGCAGCCAGAGGCAATTCCCTTGGAGCTGCCCTTGCTGTGTGTGAGCACTTAAAGCACTTAGAGCTGTGTGTGTTTGGTTTTCTGATCTAGAATTGTATTAAAGGACACTGCAGAGATTTGTAAATGTGAGAGGCCAAACCAAATCCAGGTGCTGGAGCAGGTGGAATAGGGGAGTTTTGTTTCTGCTCTGAATGAGACGGCTGTAAAACAAACCCTGAGTTTGTCTAATCTCCACTGATACTTAGCATGGCTGTGTGTATCTTTTTCTGATCTTCAGAAGTGCAGAATGGAAAAACCTCCACCAATGGCGTGTCCAACGGGATCCATCTGCACAGCAACGGCTTCCGCTTGGCCGAGGGAAGGGCGCACGTCAGGTGAGGGCACAGCTGCCCAGGCCCTCTGTGCCTTTGTCCTTGTCCTCTGCTGCCAAAATCGTGCGAGGGCAAACCCTGAGCCCTGCTCCTGGAGTGCTGGGCTGTGAGCAGGGGGCAGAGCAGGCAGGAGTGTCCTGGGAGGAATTGTCCATGGGGATTTTTCCTCTTGTGATGAATTAAGGTGGACAAAACTAAGAAATGATTTCTCAGGCCTGGAAGCAAAGTGCCTTGAGGGGTGGTTGTTCCCTGGCCTGCAGGAGCTGTGTGTGGATATTGCAGGTGAAGGAACCTTGCTTCCTTTTGCCACATTTTGGGCACTTGCCTGCTGCAGTGAACTGAAGCAGCCAGAATTGTTGTGTGACACCAGCACTGGAACATCACTGCCATGGGAGCCAGGGCTGGATGGAGCCTCTTTCCTGCTCCTGCTGATTTCTTTCTTGAGGAGCAGAATGCAGCTGGGGTGAAGGAGCAGCAGCACATCTTGGTGGCTGTTTTTCTCCCAGCTGATGAGGCTTGGTTCAAAGTCAGGACCCTTATTTAATTCCATATATGGGTAGTCTGGGTTCCTCCAGATCACTCTGGGCTGTTCCAGCTCCTCTCCTCTAGATGGCCCCTCCACCGCAGCTCAGCAATGGGGATGGAATTTTGGGTTGCAGAGCAGGGGCCTGCTGAGCTCAGATGCTTCTGCATGTGCATTGTTGTGCACTGCTAAAAGGGGATTGGAAACGTTGTTTATGCAGAAACAAAGACATGTTGGTGAAGTCTGATGCTTAAAACACTGCTCAATTTGGAGTGTGTCGCTGCAGATGATGAAAAAATGGAAGCAGTCAAATGATGGTCACACTGATGTGGTGAGACTGCCAGAGGGTGGGCAGGCCCTGGCACGGGTGCCCAGAGCAGCTCTGGCTGCCCTGGAAGTGTCCAGGGCCAGGCTGGACAGGGCTTGGAGCAGCCTGGGGCAGGGGGAGGTGTCCCTGCCGTGGTAGTAGAGGTGGAATGAGATGGGCTTTAAAGTCTTTTCCAACCCAGACTATTCTGGGATTCTGTGGTCAAAACCAAATTTTCCTCTTAAACTTCAGTTCTTCAGGTGCAGAGTCCCCTCTGCCTTTTCCTGAATCTTCTGTTAGGAAGCCAAGCAAACATTAGCTAAGCTGGAACTAAACCCTGCAGTCTGTGCCCTGGAGTGGAGGATGTGCCCCTGACCTGTGCTGCTCCCTTCTTCCCCTGCAGCCCCCAGGTGGAGCTGCCCCCGTACCTGGAGAGGATCAAACAGCAAGCCAACGAGGCCTTTGCCTGCCAGCTGTGGACCCAGGCCATCCAGCTGTACAGCAAAGCTGTGCAGAAGGCCCCCAACAACGCCATGCTCTACGGGAACAGAGCTGCTGCCTACATGAAGCGCAAGTGGTAAGGGGACAGGGACAGGGACACTGCAGGGACTGCACCCTGCCAGGGCTGGGGTATCACACTGAAATCTGGGCACCTCTGGCACAAAGGGGTGGCTCAGCAGTGTGTGCTGGAGAAATTCTGGGCAGGCCCAGCTGGTGAGCAGCTCATTGTTTGAGCTCCTGATGTGCTCTGTGAAATCCTGGTCCTTCCTGTTTAAAAAGAAACCCAAAATCCACATCTGATTCACAGCATTCTGGGTGTCTCCACGGGTGTCTGTGGTTCTTTGGGTGGTTCTGATTTGCATTAGAGAAGGGCTCTTAAATCTGCTGTCAGCACACGATGTAGTGGTGACTGTGCTTTGTAACAGCTCGTGACAGGAGGTTGTTCTCGGGCTGCTGGGTGCCTCTGGCTGCTGCTTTATGCAAGCACCTCACACTGCACACACTCAGACCTGGTGGTTCCTGTGTTACCCCACTCCTCTGACTGCAAACACAGCTCTGGGAGGGGTCGGAGGTGGCAGATCCCTGCAGTCTGGAGGGGATCCTGCCCTGCTGGTTGCAGAACACCCTGTCAGCCTCTGCAGTAGGTGATGTCTGCTCTGACCAGTGGCCAGAGCTGCATCTGCAAGATACAGCTGAGTTATTTTAGTGCCTGTCCCCTTGAGCAGAGTAAGACTGAGCACCATGACTTGCCATTAACATATTTAAAATAGCTGTGGTCCTTCATCTCCATTTGCTTTGTGAGGATATCCTTCTCCTCTCCCTGCTGAAATCCCCAGTATGAATTCTCCTCTCTTCTTGCCAAGATAAAGAGCAGCCAGCAGTTGTTGTGACTGTTGGTAACTGGCCTACTGGCTGTTTTGCAACAGCAAAGATTTGGGAGCTGCCTCAAAAAGACCTCAGTGTTCAGAAGGAGGAGAACAATAGGTTGGGATTAAGGGATGGAACACAGAAGCTGAGTGCTGATCTCATGAATGACATTTTTCTTATAGGAATCTTTTTTTCCCAAAGGGTGCTGGCACATCTGAACCTTTCAGTGTGTCAGCTATTGCTTTGCCACAGTTTTGGGTAGCAGGAAGATGTGAAAAACATACACACAGTGGGTTTCTGTGGCATGCAGGGTTTAGGATTTAAATAGCCCTGAGGTGGTACCTTCCAGGTGCAGAAAAGGGGCATTTTTCTGCTAGGAACAGTTTGTGGAGTGTGGAGAAGGTGTCTGGGATGTCACTGAGCAGGAGGAGAGGCAGACAGTGACCCAGGCTGAACCACCACGTGTCTCTGAGGTTCTTGATGTCTGGAGCAGGGGCAGGTACAGGCCACCCTCAGAACCCTGCAGGTCCTGCTCTGGCCTCATTCTCTGAATAACAGAGAGAGCAAGAAAAAAGGAAGGTCTGTAATTTCCTAACCTCCCCTTGTTCATCTCCCTTAAGATGCTGCTCATATTTTCCAGCACTTCCAAGGCTGTCCTTTGAAATTTTGCTCCTAAAAGCCAACTGCATCCCCCTCTGGATTGCTTTCAGCAGTCCACGCTGGCAGTACTGAGCAGATTTCTAGTTTTGAACAAGCTGAGTCAATCCTGTAACAAAGGGAGAAGTCAGAGCCTGCTTTACATCCCACCATGGCCATTGACACACCAGGCTGTTGGGCTGCCAGCGCTGGTGCTTGAGCTGGAAGGATGTTTGAGGGTGGCAGAGCAGTTTGAAAGGCCTGAGGTGTATGAATGTGAGACACCTGTCTGTCATCCTAACAGTGACTGCATTGCCTCTTTCTCTGACTGAAAGTGGCCTTTGCTGCATGTCCTGAATTAACCCTGGCAGTGCTGCATGGGCAGCCCTGCAGATCTCATGGGCAGGGCTGTGCTGGGGAGTGGCCAGGAAGGAGCTGCAGGGTGAATGGTTTGTGAAACGTGCTCCTGCAAGATTTGGAGCTCTCCTCAGTAAGTCCAGACACTGTGCCCCCTGTGCCCTGTGCCACCTGTGTGTGAGGGGAGCTTTGCTGTGAGCACTGGGACAGGCTGCCCACAGAGGGTTGGAGTCTCCTTTACTGGAGACAAATCCTGAGGAGCTGTAGGGACACCTTCCACTGTCCCAGGCTTCTCCAAGCCCTGTCCAGCCTGGCCTTGGGCACTCCAGGGATGGGGCAGCCACAGC
>PYHW01009782.1:320033-335244 GCA_013186435.1 Turdus rufiventris | reverse complement strand
CACAAACCCAGTGCAGAGGAAAAAACAAAAGCCCAGCTCAGGGGAACAACACCAACCCCAGCGCAGGGGAACAGCACAACCCCAGCGCCGGCTCTGCTGCAGGCCGGGGAAGGACACGGGCCCAGTGTCCTCCAGCAGCCCCAGCCTCGGTGACATTTCCAGTCAGCTCCTGCTGCTGCTGGGCTGTCAATGTCAGGCGGGGGAGGGGATCTGCTCCTGCTCCTGCTCTGGCTCTGGCAGCCCCTCCAACGCTGGAGCTGTCACAGCAGGGACGGCTCCCAAGGAAGCGCTGCTGAGCCGGAGCTGGCGCAGCGCCTGCGGCTCCCAGCTCTGCCCTGAGCCCGCCTGGCAGCGGGAGCTGCTCCAGGAGCTGGGACAGACCCTCTGTGCCCCACGCTGTCCCCTCAGGAAGCCTCGGGGTCCCCGGGGTGCCAGGGCCTCGCTGGCACCTGCCAGAGCGGGGACGTGGCCGCTGTCCTGGGGGAGCCACCGGTGGCCAGTCCCTGGCAAACCCTTTTGTTTCTCCTCAGTGAGAGCTTGCACAAACAATGATGGCACCATTCCTGCTCCGCACATCGATCCAGGGCTGGAGTCAGGCAAGAGAGCTGCAATAAAACCCCGGCCTTTAATTTTATGCATGGAGAACTTCTTACCTGCTCTCCCCTCCCTGTCCTCCCCCCCACAGCTCCTTTTCCAACTGCAGCTATTTTTCCCTGCTGACTTCAGGTGTTTTGTATTCTGCTTAGATCAATAGCAGCACAACAGCAGCAGCTTTCCAGTTGTCACCAGGAGGACCCTGCTGTCAGCTGCAGCTCAGCCGGGGCTGGAGAGCCCTCGTGCTTCCCTGACAGACACAAAGAGCTCACAGCAAACCAGTGCTCTATTGATTTGGGCTTTAATTATTTTTTTTTTTTAATGCAGCCTGGGGAAAGCTGTGTTCTTGCCGAGCTCCAGCAGCTGGGTTTGCCTTCCTGCACTCGGTTTCCGAGGGAGGGAAGTGTCTGAGCTCCCCTGGCCCAGGCGGGAGGTGGCACTGCGGGGACGCGTCCTGCCGAGGCTGTCCCTGCTGTCCCTGCTGCGTGGCTTTGCCAAGGAGCTGCTCCCTGGTGATATCCTGCTTAGCAGCTCCCAGCCATGAGCAGGAAGAGCAAATCCATTGCCTAATCCGACAAACGTGCCAGGACCACATTAGCTGATGTGAACATTGGCCCTCATTCGTGGCTTTTTCACAATCTCTGATATTTATGTTGGCCTGGAGCAAATCAATGCCAGGGGTTTTTTTCTTTGTCGAACAAAAAGTGCTCACTGAAACACAACCTTTGCGTGCATCTTCCATCCCAGGTGCCAAAATGGAATCATAGGGAGTTAAGGGTTGGAAGGAGCATCTCATTCCACCCCTGGCACGGGCAGGAACCGCTTCCCTTGGTTGCCCCAGCCCTGCCCAGCCTGGCCTGGGCACTGCCAGGGCTCCAGGGGTGGCCACAGCTGCTCTGGCACCCTGGGCCAGCGCCTCACACCCTCCCAGGGAAGGATTTCTTCCTCTTACCCAATCTAATTTCCCCTCCCTCAGTTTGTACCCATCACTCTCTGACCTAAAATAGGAAAGCAGAAACCAAAGCACCCAGCCATGCCTTCGCTCTCAAGAGTTTGATTTCCTGAATTTTCTCTCTTTTGGAGACTATTTTGTGGATTCCTTTTCCACCAGACAGTGCTCAAGGTGAGTTGCTGTGGCTTGCAGGGGGAGACGTCACCGTGACAGGAAACTTCATTTTTCTTTAGTTTTCAGTTTCCTGCTGCCCCAGTGGCCCCTCCAAGGCGGGCAGAGCTCACCCAGCTCCTGGGCTTCCCCTGGAGCTCTCAGGGCTCTAAAGCTCGGTGTGTAAGGGCTGCTCTGTCCTGGAGAACAGAACATCCAGAACGGCCAGACTGAGCCTGACAAGGGGACAAGGCAGGGAAGGGAGAGCAGGACACAGAGCAGGGAGAAGCCTTGGAAGGAATGTCGGTAAAAGAGGGAGCTGTGAGCTCATGGTGAGTGTTGGGAACAGGGTTTGTCAGTCCCCAGCTCCAGACCTTGGCTCTGTGTCACCTCTGTGCCACGTGCAGGAAGGAGCCAAGGCTGTTTATTCTGATCCCCAGCCCCTGGCACAGCTCTCCGGGACAGCCCTGGCTGCTCTGAGCGTGAGGGGAAGCACGGCTGTGCCAGGAGGAAACGAGTGAGCGGCGTCCAGGACAGCGTGGAGAGGCTGGAACGGGGCACGGGCAGCTCTGCTCGCCCTGGGGCAGAACATCCCATCCCATCCTCATGGGGCTGGGGCAGAACATCCCACCCTGGCTGGGCTGGGGCAGAACATCCTGGCTGGGGCAGAACATCCTGGCTGGGCTGGGGCAGAACATCCCATCCCATCCTTGTGGAGCTGGGGCAGAACATCCCATCCTGGCTGGGGCAGAACATCCCACCCTGGCTGGGGCAGAACATCCCATCCCATCCCATCCCATCGCATCCCATCCCATCCTGGCTGAGCTGGGGCAGCCTGGCCTCCCTGTGCCTCCCTCCAGCCCCCAGTGTGTCGTGCTGGGTGCCAACCTGCAATAAACACATTTCTCCAGCCTCCTCGTGTCGTTTGAATTTAATTTCCCAATAAAGCTATGTTTTTGTTTTTCTAGCCCCGTGTTTTCCCTCCTGCTGCTGTGGTTGTTCCTCCCTGTCCCGGGGGCTCTGTGGGTGATTTCTGCTTCCCGGGGGCTCCTCCAGCTCCTGCCCTGGGGACAGCCCCGGGCTGCGGCTCCGCAGGGCTGAGGGCACCGGGAGGGCCGGCCCGGACTGGGGCAGACGGGGGGCACCGGGCTGTGGGGCCAGGCCTGGGTTTGGGGTCTGGTTCTGGGGCTGGGGCCCTGTCCCGTTCCCGCTCTCGGTGCGGTCCTGTTCCCGCTCAGCTCCCGTTCCAGCTCCCATTCCCGTTCCCCATTCCCGTTCCAGTTCCCATTCCCGTTCCCCATTCCTGTTCCTCGTTCCCCATTCCCGTTCCCGGCCCTGTCCCGTTCCCCATTCCCATTCCCGGCCCTGTCCCGTTCCCGTTCCCGGTGACCGGAAGCGCGCGCGGCCCGCCGGAAGTGACGCGCTGCGGGCGCGCCCCGGGCATGGCGGCGGCGGAGCCCGGGATGAAGCAGTTCAATGGCGGCGGTGGCGCCGCGCCGGACGCGGAGCGCGGCCGCTTCCCGCACTGCGTGGTGTGGACCCCGATCCCCGTCCTGACGTGAGCGAGGCGCCGGGGCGAGCCGGGCACGGGCGGAGCGGCGGGGCCGGGCCCGGGACGGGACCCCCGGGGCCTCCCCTCCCCTGTCCCGGGACCCCTCGCCCCTCAGGATCCTCTCTCGCCCCTCAGGATCCCCCCTCGCCCCTCAGGATCCCCCTCGCCCCTCAGGATCCTCCCTCGCCCCTCAGGATCCTCCCTCGCCCCTCAGGATCCCCCTCGCCTCTGTCGGGACCTTGTCCCGGTTCTCCCCTGGCCCCTCCCGGGTTCCCGGTGCCCGGCCCCGGGAGCCGGTCGTTCCCGCAGCCGTGGCGAGTGTGGGGAAGGCTCTGCGGGCCGGGCCGATCCCTGCCGGCATCCCGGGAAGGTGGGAAGCGATTTTTGGAGCCGGGGCTGGGCCGCTGGGGCTGGGAGCAGCCCGTGCCCCGGGGGAGTCTCGGTGCGCTGCGTTCCGTGCCTCGGTACCGGCGCTGCCGTGCCAGGCTCGCCAGGGAGAGCTCGGGAGTTGCGCTCTGGCCGTGGGAGCGTGCGGAGCTGTGGCCGTGGGGGTTGCCCGGGCACAGCCAGGCTTGTTTTTCCACCTTCCCCTTCCCCCGGGTTCCGTCAGGTGATGTTTGCCGAGCCGGCTCAGTCAGGTTCAAGATGTGGCGTGGGCTGTGCCGGGATCGGGAGCGGCCGAGCTCTCCTCGCCCAGGACGGGCTGCACTGCCCCTCTTGCCGCCTCTTTTATCTCTTTTCTTTTTTGATTGCTTAAAATTTTCATCTCAGCCTTTTCCTGGAGGATTTTTCCAGAGCTCTATAACATTCCTAACCCCGGTTGGGAGTGCTGAAGGGAGCTGCGAGAGCCACTCAGTCCCTCAGGGAGAGAGAAATCGGGGAGATCAGCAGCCCTGAGGGTGCTGGAGCGTGTGGGAGAGCTGGAGTGTGAGCTGGAGTGTTCACAGGGATGGAAGGAGGCTGCACGTGGGTCTGACAGTGTACATACAGATATTTGGATATAGATCTGATGATGGAGCAGGGTTGGGACATGGCTCTGCTGCTCCCTGGGGCTGTAAATATCCACCAGGGAGAAGGACTGAACAGCGGGATCGTTCAGGGGAGGGAGTGCTCTTCCCAAAGCAGGAACTGTTTTCTGTCTGGAGAGCTCAAATCTGGGTTGCAGTGGGAAGCTGCAGCGCGATGGGAAGGTGGGCAGGGTGACCTGGATTTTGGTTGCTGGAGTGGAAAGTCCGGTTTTCTGTGGGGGCAGCTCCTGCAGGATCTGCTCTTTGTGCCTGGCTGCACACAGGGGTTTGTGGGTGTGTGCAGGGCGCTGTGCAGGGCGCTGTTCTCCTGCACCTCCTGCTCCCACCCTGCTGCAGTGCAGCTGGGGCTGTCCCGGGTGTTCTCCCTGCTTCCCCTGTCCTTTCCAGCCCTGTCCCTGTGCTGGGGCAGGGCCAATCCCCTCTGTCCCTTGCAGGTGGCTCTTCCCCATCATCGGCCACATGGGCATCTGCACCTCGGCCGGCGTCATCCGGGACTTCGCGGGGCCCTACTTCGTGTCTGTGAGTACTGCTGCTGCTGCTGCTGCAATTCCTGCAACTCCTGCAGCTCCTGCAGCTCCTGCTTCCCCTGCTGCACCCAGAGCAGCACCACTCGTGCTTCCCTTGCTGCCCCCGGGGCAGCTCCTGCTTCTGCTGCTCCGCTGCCCCGGGGCTGCTGAGCCAGCCCTGCCTCCTCCAGCCCCATGAACACCTTCAGCGCGTTTTGAGGATCTGGTCGCTGGATTTGGGGGTGTGATAAATAATGGCTGGTTTGGTGAGGAGAATGGGAAAAAGAATCATGTGTTCCAGGCTCTAAATTAGGAGTTTGGGACATAAATTCTCTTAATTCTGAGTATCAGAAGTGCCTCAGCATTGTAGGTGAGTGCTGTCACTGTGTGCAGTGTAAATGTGCCCATGGCCAGAGCAGAGTGGGGAAAGCACGGCAATCAAAGACAGGCACAGCAGGATTGGTGTCAGGGCAGGGGGATCACCCAGCCAGCTGGGACACCTCCATGCCCTGAACATTGATTCATCCTCCTGAGACAGTTCTCCTTTTTTCTTTTGTAGGAAGACAACATGGCGTTTGGGAAGCCTGTGAAGTAAGTGCTGTGTGTTTGTGTTAAACTGCCCTGCAGTTCCTGGGGACAGACCTGCTGTGACATTGCTTTTCCTGGTGCTCAGCTGCCCTCCCTCACCTTGGTGGCTGCTGTGTCTCTGCTCTTCAGGAAACCACGTTAAATTAAATCTTTCTAGCAGCATGACAGCAGCATGGTGGTGTTAATAACCAGAGCTGTGTGGGGCCTTTGTTAGAGAAAAGGAAAGGAAAGGCTGAACCATTCTGGGATGATGTTAAATGCTCTGAGTAAACACTGCCTGGCTGTGCTGATGAGCTGGTGGCACTCACATCCCTTGGGAAGGAGAAGGGCCTGGGTTTGTGTCTCAGGACAGGCTTGTGTTCAGAAGGGCCCAGAGGTTCCTTTGGGATGTGGGAGCAGTCCAGGGCTGTGCCCTGAGCTCTGATTTCTCTCTCTGGGGTGCTGAGGGTGCTGAGCAGCCTTTCTGCTGCCTCTGCTTGTCCCTGAGAGCTGGGCTCTGCATTTCAGAGGCTCTGCATTTATCCAGGCCCTTCAAGCACGTGCAGGGCAGGGAGTTTGCCTCTGTGATCCCCGTGGGTCCCTTGCAGCTCAGGAGACTGAGTCCATGATTCCCTGATCCTCCTAGGAGGAGCAAGCACTGGGGGAGCTGCAGCAGTGGAACAGTGCAAAGGAAACTCTTCTCACCCTTGCAGGTACTGGAAGCTGGATCCCAGCAAGGTCTTTGCCACCGGTGCCAACGCGTGGGACACGGCCGTGCACGACGCGTCCGAGGAGTACAAGCACCGCATGGTACAGCCCTGTCCTGGGGGGAGAGGGAGGGAGGGACCCCCAGAGCCTCCAGGGAGCTCCCAGAGAGACCCTGGGTACCCCAAACCTGCTGGGAGTGCTCAAGGCCAGGCTGGAGCAAGGAGCTTAAAGTCCATCCAGCCCAGAGCATTCCACGAGCCCACATCTCTGCAGGGCTTTGAGGGGATCCCGCCCCAGAATTTGGCTCCTGGCCGCGGGAGTGAGACCTGTGGCTGGGAAACCTCAGGACAGGGTTTCTAATCCCTGTTTGTGTTCCAGCACAACCTTTGCTGTGACAACTGCCATTCCCACGTGGCTCTGGCCTTAAACTTGATGAAGTACGATAACAGCACCTCGTGGAACATGGTGAAACTGTGCTTCTTCACACTCCTCTATGGGAAATACGTCAGGTGAGCTGAGGGACAGCCTGCATTCGGCAGCTGAAGGGGCTCTTCCCTCCTCCTGAGCCCTCTGGAGATCACCTGGCCCATGGGGAAGGGGCAGACATCCCCCAGGCCGTGGGTGGGTGCTGCTGTCACTGCCTGTGCTCAGCAGGAGCAGCAGGAGTGCCTGCTGGGTTGCACTAGATACTGCTCCCAAAATACTGTTTGGCTGCTGATTTGGAGTGCCTGGAATTTGGGAAATGCTGGCTAAAGCAAATCTCATTCTGTGTTGTCTTCTGGCTGGGTTAGGTCGGAACATAAGGTCACAGGATGGCTTCTCTCCAAGGATTACTGGTTTCCCTCCCCTCTCCTGAATCTTGTTTACATAAAAACTGGTCTGATTTCCAGCTGCTCTGGAGCTTCCAACTGGAGTGGGGAGGGAAACCCCGAGCTTTCCTCAAGGAAAGGGTTTTGAATCTCCATTTCAGCTCCTTGTGCCTGAGGAGGAGATTCTGTGAGGGCTGCCCTGCATCAAGCTCCACTTCTGTGGAGCCTTCCCTGTTCTGGAGGAGCTTCTTTACCTGCTTTTGGGCAAGGATAGCTCCAGCTGGCTTGGTTAAATCCACCAGAGCTGCAATAACAAGCCCTGTGGTAACGGGGTTTCATTTTTTGTGGCCTCCTGTCACCATTCCTGACTGTGCAGGTGTGGAATGGGCTTGGCTTTGACTTAATTTAAGCTGGAAGGAGACTCCAGCCCTGCTGTTTGGGATAGATTTATTGTGGTCCTGATGGGGTCTGAGTTTTTAACACTGAATCTCCAGGATGGGTGTGTGGCACTGCAACAGGTCATGCATGTCTGCCTCTGATTCCTCCAGTTTTTCTCCCATCCTTCTGTCTCTGCTGATTTCTCACATTTAAACCTTCCCCCTTTCCCTCCTGCAGCATAGGGGGGTTTGTGAAGACCTGGCTGCCCTTTGTGCTGCTGCTGGGGGTGATTGTGACCGTGGTTCTCACCCTGCACCTGCGGTGATGGCAGCCCTGCCCCCAGCACACAGAGGAAGGAACTGGGACTGATCCAGCAGGGTGCAGGCCTGGGGCTCTGGGAGCCTGTTCCAGCCCCACTCCATCGTGCCAGCTCCTCTTTGTCTCCTGGAGTTGGCTTCTTTTCCTCCTGCTCTGTTCTGTCGATGGTGTCTCCCAGTGCCGGGGTTCTGGAAGCTTCTGCTCTGCCTTTCTGCAGCTGGGGAGGTGGGGATGGGATCAGGACACCGGGGGTGGGCACCTTTGCTTTCAGTGCCAAGAAAAGCCTCAAGGCAAGCTCAGCCTCTGCAGTGGCACAGCAGATGCACCTTGGGAGGGTCTCTGTGGTCACCTGCATCCCCCTCCTCACCAGACGCTTCCCCCAGTTCCATTTGGGAGTTTCTGTTTTCCCTGTGGCACATCTCCCCGTAGCACACACTCCAGAGGGAAGGGTGGGGTTCTCCTGGGAGGAGGGGCTGCCCCAGCCCTCAGCCATGGCCCCCCAGCAGTGCTGAGCTGGGACACCCCGAGGGACGCTCGGTGGCAGGGCCAGCGCCCCTGGTGCTGCTGGTGAGCCTGGGAAGGGGGAAAGCCAAAGGGCTGCCTTGGGGAGGGCTCATGGCACGGTGCCCCCCTGGAGGAGCCTGCTGCAGCTTTGGGAGGCAGCCCTTTGTCTTTTAGCTTGTGCCAGAGAAAATATCACTCCCCTGCTTCTCCTCGGGCCCTCGGTTGCTGGATCTGGCGCTGCAGTCCTCACAGGCTCTTGTTCCCCTTTGATCCCCGTGCAGCTGGAGCAGAGGGGCCGAGCCTGGGGCTGGGAAACCTCAGAGGGAGCAGCACCTGAGCCTGGAGCTGAAAGGAGGAGGGGAAGGGGCTGAATTGCCTGTCTGGCTGGGCTTTGCAAGCTGGGGCGGTGGCTTTATCCTGGCTGGTGGCTGAGGAATGGTTTAGGGAGCTCTGGGAGCACAGCTGGGCGCAGGGATCGGCGTGAGGAGCACAGCTCGGGCAGGGTGGGCCGTGGGAGGGAGTTTGGGTGTGAGCTGGAGCCCCTGCTAGAGCTGGGTCTGCTCTGCAGGTGCTGATTTTGGAGGGCTCTGAGCCAGGGGGGTTTAAAGGCAAGCCTGGGCTGAAGGGTCACGTTCAGGGCCCTGCAGAGGTGGGAGAAGAGCTTTTCCACCCACACCTGAAAAACCAGCTCACGTCTCCAGAACCTGGTGGATTCCAAGGAATCCATTTTGAGGAGTGCCAGTGCCAGCAGGAAAGCTTTTTGGGGTCCCAGCCGTGTTTGCAACTTCCTCTGGAGCCCACTCGCTGTCAGGCCTTGGCTTTCAGAGCCCTCCCCATGTGCCTCTCCCACCTCCCGACCTCTCCGGCCGTGTGGGAGGGTTGGACCTTCCTCCTGAGCTCATTTCTGTGCTTTCCCCTCTTCCTCAGTCTTACATCAGCCCTCACTCCTGCTCGTTGCTGTCCCTCTCACCCTGCTGTGCCTTCCCCATCCCTGGAGGCTGCAGGGGCTGCTCTGAGCAGCCCTTCCCTGCCTTGGGGAGGGTGAGGGTTGGGGCTGCTGAACACGAAATCCCAGTCAGAGACAGCCTGGGTGGAGGGCTGGAGTGTTCTGAGCTCTGTCTCTGCCCAGAAGCCTGGGTGGGAGAGGGCAGTGAACGCTTTCCCTGTGTTGAGCTCCGTGTGGTTCCTTGGGGTGCCCGGCCCGGGGCTGGATCCACCCTCAGCAATAACCTCGAGCCCCTCCCGTCCATGTTTTATCCATGAGCTCTGCAAGAATTGCCAAATCTGAGACTTGGGGGTGTCAGGGGGCCCCCAGATTTCCAAATCCCCACTGTAAAATCCCCCCTGGTTTGCTCCTGATGCTTTTTACCAGAGCGGAGTTTGGAATGGCGAGGGTGAGCCCCCGTCCCTCATCCTTTGTTCCCTTCATCTCTGCGGGGCGCTGGATTTCTTTGTAAATATTTAAACTCTGCTTCTGTGGTTTCATAATCCCGACGGCAGGGAAATAAACTGATTTCTGTGGATATCTCCAAGTGCTGCATCTCTTCCCTCCTCACAGCCCTCAGCCAGGAGCGGGGTTGGGATCAGGATCTGCCCTGGCCCCTCTCCTGCCCAAAGGAGCCGGATCCTGGAGCTCCCACACCTTTGGCTTTATGAGCTCGCCCTTTTCCCGGCTCCAGGGAAAACTCACAGCCCTGCTGCTGGGGAGGAGGTTGGGGGCAGGAGGATTCGCCGTCCCTGCACTGCAGGAAGAGCTTGTGGGATTTACTGCGGGGTCTCGACGCCTGGGCAGGGGCAGCCAAGTGGAGATGCTTTTTCCAAGACTGATTCCCTTCAGTCTCCCTTTTGTCTCTCCCGTGTCCTTTTTTCTGGCAGGCACTGCTTTCCCAGCTCCTTCCCCTTCCCAGCCCCGAGTCCCCCCTGTCCCCAGGGGAGGGGACGCCTGTCCTGGCCCTGGGGCTGCCCGAAGCAAAGAGCCAGGCTGGTTTTCCCCTCTCGCAGCAGGATCTGCTGCCTGAGCCGGGAGCAGGCAAAGCTGTGCCTGCTGACTGCAGATGCAGCCACTGATTTTCCGTTCCATCTGATATCCAGAGGCTGAGCTGTGGGGGGGAGTACATCAGCCTTAAAATTAGGTTGTGTCCGAGGCCAGGGGATTTCACGGTGCAGCCATTTTATGGAAAAGCACCTGGATCCTCCTGCTCGGCCCTCCAGGCAGCCTGAGCTCCTGCAGGAGGGCAGGCGGCTCCCGGGCTTTATCCCACACACATCTGTCGCTGGAAGGGGAGCTGAGGATGCCAAAGCCCTCGGGGCCGCCTCCCGAGCCTGGCAGGATTTTCCCAACCCTCTCCTGCTGCCGGGAGCTGCAGGGGCTCGGGGTGGGATGTGTGGGAGCTGAGCCACGCGGTTCAGGTCAGGGAATTTGGATCCCCCGAGCCCCGGCCCAGGGCGTGCGGCTGCTCCCCTGGTTTTCCCGTGCAGGCTCTCAGGCCAGCCCCGGGAGCCAGGAGTGCTGCAGAATGGAATGGCAGGATCCGTCCCAGCTGCCACATGGCTGCACGCTCATCCCGCAGTGACCCCGCTGCTTCCCCACGCCCCCGAGTGTGACCGAGCCTGTGTCACCACAGGGCTGGGGCAGGGCTGGGGCAGGGCTGGGGGTCCCCCAGCTCCCTCCCTGTGCGGATGTCACTGCCCTGCAGCCGGGAATGTCACCCCCCTGCAGCCGCCTTTGAAGTGGGGTCACTTTTCTGCAGCTGCCGGAGGGGAGGGTCCCGGGGTCAGAGGGTCAAAGGGCTCCCCCAGGAGCACTGGGGTGCACTGGGAACTCTGGAAGCTGCCGGGGGCTCTGGGGCCTCCCAGGCTCTGGATCCCTCCATCCTGAGCCGCTGTTTCCCAGGCAGGGGAGGGGAAGGGGCGCAGGACCCAGCGCTGGCCTCCCAGCCAGGCCTGGGATGTGATTCCCAGCCAGAGCCACAGCTGGGAACCCGCGAGGTCCCTGCTCTGCTGCGGGGATTTGCAATAAACAGTTCAGAGAGGGTGCAAGCAAAGGGCCCCAGCCCGAGGGAGCTGGGGTCTGTCACCAGAGCTGGGGTCCTGCCCTGTGGGAACTGGGGTCTGTTCCTATGGAATGTGGCACAGGATGGATGTTCCTGAGTGTCCAGGCTCTGTCCCCATGGAATGTGGCACAGGATGGATGTTCCTGAGTGTCCAGGCTCTGTCCCCATGGAATGTGGCACAGGATGGATGTTCCTGGGTGCCACATCAAAGGCTCTGGGAGGGCAGAGGGCACAGGGAGCCGAGATCCCAGGAGAGGAGCAGGGCCAGGTGGGGACACGAGCACTGTCAGAGCCGGGGTGCTGTGCTGCAAGGGCTTCCCCACCTCCCAAAAAATCAAAAATCCACTGCTGGGTCTCCACCCATGCTCCAGCTCAGGCTCCTGCCTCAGTTTCCCCCAGGAGAACCAGACTTGCCTGCACCTCCCGGACCCGAGGAGCGAGTTCTGGAGGGGGAGGAGGGCTGGGAGCAGGCCAGGACTTGCTCCTGGCCAGCACTGGCCCGGGGCTGCCCACGCAGCACCAAAATGAGACAGAACCTGCTCTCAAAATGAGACAGAACCTGCCTGTGGCACCGGGGGCTGCTCCTCCAAGCTGCTCCAGGAGCTGGCTGAAGGAAAACCATCCCCGAGGGCTGGCCTGGCACCTGGCTCAGGTGTGCTGGTGGCCAGGGTGCTCCTGGGTGTCCCCAGCTGCCACTGGGCCGGTGCAGCCTCTGTCCCCAGCCCCCGAGGCACGGCTGTGGCTGAGACCCAGCAAACTCTGGGTCACCAGGGATGGGGGGACTGCAGGACGTGTCCCACTTCTCACACTCTTCTCCGTCCCATAAATGTTCCTCACTCTGGTGTGGCAGGAACAAAGGGTCCAGGAAGACCAGACAGGGCTTGGTGCCCACCCGGGGTGAGCCAGGGCTGAGCCCCCAGCCCACGAGGAGCCCTGGGGGGACTCAGAGTCCTCAGGTCATCGTTCCCCTGCAGTTCCAGGCTGCATTCCCAGAGCAGGGACCCCATTCCCCAGCAGAGCTGAGCCCTGAGCACCCTGCAAGCGAGAGTGGCCCACGGACAGACACACGAAGCCACCACTGAGGTCTCATTTCCTGAGAAAGCAGGCTAAAAATAATCCCCTTTTCTGCGGTCCTGTGCTCGGCTGTGCTGCCATCTCACACCAAAGCCGGGGGGAGCCTGACCCCCACCCAGCCCTGTGTCCCTGTGTCCTGCCCGGGTTTCTCCCTGCCCGATCCTGCTGGGGCTGAGCCCCAGGGCGGTGCTGGCTGCCCAGGACCCCCGGCCGTTCAGGTTGTTCCCAGCGGGATGGGGGGGCTGGGAGGGGATGGGACAGCCACGTTTTGAGGAGGGGGCTGGGCCTGTCCCGTGGGCTGGCAATGATTTTGGGATGGGGGCCATGGAGCCCAGGACACCCTGGGGATGGGGGTCCTGCACGGCCCCCGGGCCCTGGTGTTGCTCCACGCTGGGTTTTTGGGGTGGGGGGCTGCAGGGGGCTGCAGGGGGCAGACAGACTGCTCCCCCATGCCCAGCACGGACCAGTCCCCCCATTTCCCCCAGTGCAGCCCAGGCGCTGTCCCAGGAAGCCCAGTGGAACATCCTGCCCTCCGTGTGACACCAGGCTGGGACATCTCCCACCCGTCCCTTTTTCCTCGGCTCCGAGCCTCCACCAGCTCGGGGTCCCCCTGTCCCGGGGCGCATCCCCACTGCGCCACCCCTTCCCAGGCGCCTGACGCCTCCCAGTTCAGCCCAGTTCAGCCCAGTTCAGTCCCGTCCGGCGGGTGCTGCTGGCTCCAGTCCCTGCTTTCGTGCCGCCGGGCGCGGAGGCGCTCGCAGGGCTGCGGTTGAGTCACCCCGGGCGCAGCACCCGGGCAGGGCTGGGAGCGGGGGCACCGCGCGGTGCTGGGGGGGCCGCGGGCCCGGAGACCCCCTCACCTGGGCAGGTAAGGGGGGCGAGGGGCCGGACCCGCGAAGGGGGGGCTGCACCTGGGTCCTGGGGTGTTCCCCGGCTCCTCTCCCCCTCCTGGGGGGCTGCACCCCCCCATCGCCCCCCGCCCTCTCCACAGGGACACCGTGGGTCTCACGCATTCCAGGGGCGAGCTCTGGTGTCCCCACGCTGTGACACCGGCCTAGCTCTGGCCGGGGTCACCCCCGTGGTGGGGGCGGCGGGGGGGTCCCGGCTGTGGGGCTGTGCTGGAGGCCACCGGGATCGGCCGGGTCCGGGGGGCTCTGGGGGTCACCCTGGAGGGCGTGGGTGCATTTTGGGAGGGGGTCTGGGGGTGTTTCACGCCGTGCGGACCCCYCCTCACCTTCTCGGGCTGAAAAGAGGGGGACGAGCAACCCCCAGCTGTGGCTGGCTGGGGAGGTTTAACTGGTTTGACTGGTGCCCCGTGCAGGGTGGGGGGCCGGGTGCCCAGCACCCCTCTGCACACCCGCGGGGCTCCGGCGCTTCACTGCTCGGTTTTGGGGTCCCCGCAGGGAGCTGGGCACCGCGGCAGCGCCTGGCTCAGACTTAGGTGACATTTTTAGGTGGTGGCTCTGTTCCGGGGTGGGGGGACCCCCCCGTGTGCCGGCAGTAAACAGGATACGAGCGGCTGCGGCGGGGAGACAGCAGCAGCATCACCCCAGCCCGGGGAGAGCCGGTGCGTGTCCCCCAGGCCGATGTGGGGGCAGGGGGCTGGGGGGTGTCCCAGGTTCCTGTCCCGAGGGGTTTTTGGGGGGCTGTTGGGGTTACCCTGTAGTGTTGGGGTCCCTGGTGCTGGTTTGTTGTGGCCACGTGTCCGACCACCCCTGGGGCTGGGACAGCGGCACCTGTGGGGCAGGGATGGGACCCCCGAGGGGCTGGGGACAGGATGGGACAGGATGGGACAGGATGGGACAGGATGGGACAGGGCCAGCCGTGGGGAGGCCTCAGGGCCACCTTTGGGGCTGGGGACAGGGCCATGGTGGAGGTGGGACAATTTTGGGGCTGGGCTCTGGGGTGCCCGGGACATGGGGGGTGCCAGGGGGTGCCCGGGGGGGTCCAGGCTGGTTCTGCCCCACGGCTGCTGCAATTTCCTGCCCTCGGTGGCAGCAGGCAGCGCTTTCCCAACACCGGGGACAGGAAGGACCGTGAGGCAACGCCGGGCATGGGGCAAGACCCCTGTGGGAGATGTGATGAGCTGAGCTCGGTCTCAGCCCGGTTCGGTCTCAGCCCATCCTGGGGACAGCCAAGCCCCTTCTGCCACCTGTCCGTGTGCCCGGGCAGGCGGTGCAGCCCTGGGAAAGCGGGCAGGGGCAGAGCCAGCCCTGAGCAAACACGCTGGGCAAACACGGGCTGCGGGCAGGGCTGGCCGGGCACGGAGCCGGAGCGGGAGGAGCCGCGCGGTGTCCCCGAGCCCCGCCGGGCTGTGCCCTGCCCTGGCACCCCCGGCACCTCCTCGGGGGTGTTCGGGGTGCGCTGAGCTCCCCCCTTGTGGTTCCAGCAGGATGGACGGGGGGGACGCAGCGCAGCGGCCCCGAGGAGCCTCCCCCCATGTTGGCATCGCTGGTGCACGCCCGGCGCGCTGAGCCCCCCGAGCCACCCTGCCCGGCCCGGCCAGCCCCGCCCGCTGTCCCCGCTGTCCCCGCTGTCCCCGCTGTCCCCGCTGTCCCAGCGCTGTCCCCGCTCCCCGGCATGGCCCTGGAGCCCGGCGCGCTGCTGGACCTGAGCTTCCTGACGGAGCAGGAGCGCAGCTGCATCGCCGAGGTGCTGCGCCGCGACTGGCAGCTCCGGCGGCGAGAGCAGGGGCGCATCAGGTGGGGCGGGGGTCCCTTAAGGACAGCAGGGACCCCCAGGAGCAGCCACCACCCCTGGGGACACAGCCAGGTCCCCTTTGCACCTGGTGGTGGGGCCACCCGCTGAGCTCAGCCAGGGGCAAGCCCCTGGTTTGTCACAGCAGCACCGAGGGTCCCGCCGCCCCTGGGAGGGGGTGGCTGTGTCCCCCATGTCCTGGGAGGGGGTGGCTGTGTCCCCCATGTCCTGGCAGGGGGTGGCTGTGTCCCCCAGGCTCTGGGAGGGGGTGGCTCTGTCCCCCATGTCCTGGGAGGGGGTGGCTGTGTCCCCCAGGCTCTG